>SZWC01004992.1:1802-18819 GCA_023375785.1 Penium margaritaceum
CTCGCTCTGTGTGTGTGTGTGTGTGTGTCTCTCTCTCTCTCTCGCCCTTTGTGTTTCTCTGTCTCTCTCTCTCTCTCTCTCTATCTATCTATCTATCTCTCTCTCTCCATCCCTCTCTCTCTCTCTCCCTCTCTCTCTCTCTCTCTCTCTCTCTCTCTCTTTCTCTCTCTCTCGCTGTCCCTGTCTCATGGAAACTGGGATAGCCTTTGAAGAGGTGATCAGGCTCACCAAGAGCCGCCTAGGTAGGACCAAATGTTTGTGAGAGGGAGTTGCAAGTTGTATAGACAGAAATTTCGGAATAGTATGGTTGACTGCAAAAAATGCGAATGTGTGAATTGGCTTTTGCATGAGAAGGAACATGATCACAGATTTCTATTAAGCTCTTATATGACTTATTAGGCCAAGGGATCACAAAGCACACTATGAAAATTTTCCCCTCCTACACTCTCCTAGGCTAGCGGTATGAGCGGTAGTTACTTCCTCCTCCACCACATACGCAGGGAACAATCCTAGAAATCTGATTAAATGTAGTTGCTTGGAGGTCTTCCACTCGCATTGTGGATTTGAATTTCGCTCTTTGCCTTTGTGACTAATAATCATGGCCACATTACTTGTTGGGAGTGCTGGCATCGTCACCTAAATTGGTCGAATAACCTCAAAACTTGGAAAATCACATCTCACTCAAAGGACTCTGAAATGAGTTTCGTAGAGAGTGTTGGAACCTGTGAGAAACCTTCTATCCATTTATATTTCTGGCTGATTTTTCTTGTGCAATCACCATATCCACCATTCTCCCGGTTTGCTGGAATAGAAATTACACAAGTCCGTACTATCCCCTGGGTAGTGCGCTGCCAATGACCTGGTTAGGAAGTATTTCAACATCATGCTTGAAGGGAACAACTTGATCTGTACCACCTATTATGTTACGAGCTCATGGATGACAAGGTACTGCAGGTCGATGTCCTTTGTGTGGATGTGAAACTTTGTGTTCTTGGTCAGAGCAATGGTGCTCATATTGTCACAGAAGATGGTGGTCACTACGATCCGCTGTTTCTGAAGGCGTCTTAGCAGCTCATGTAACCACACGACTTCCTTTCCTTTTGTTCTTTGCTCATGGCAATGAAATATGCTTTGGTGGAGGAGAGGATGGCACATTCTTATTTTGTTCTCCTCCAACTAATCTCACCTCCCCATAGTACAAACAGTAATCCACTGGTTGACCTCCTTGTGTCTTGATCACCCTCCCATTCTACGTCGTTGGAGCCGTTGAGGATCGGGCTGTTGTTGCCATTGAAGGTGAGGCAAAGGATGTTGTTGTTGTCGAGGTAGCATAGCGCATGTTTAATCGCCTCCCAATGCGATACACCCGTGTTTGTGCAAAACTTGCTGGGCACTTATGCTCCTTTGCTGATGTTGAGGCCCATGTAGAATTTTAGAGTAGTGGCTCATGGGATTATTCAGACATAAAGCCTAGGATAAAACCTAAATCTTTGATGATGTGTAAAAGCCAAGAGAGTTGTGACTTATGCTCACAACACAAGAATAGAAGCTAAGGGTATCAATTGTTAGCTTGGGAGCATTATGCACACAATGTGCTTGCCTTCATTGTCTTATCATTGCTTGTATTTTCACGTTTCTCCTTCTCTTGTCTTGTCCTCAGACCTTTTTCACTTTATGGTGTATTTCTCCCTTGTGGTTGCGTTGATAAGAGGCACATACTAGTTGAAAGGGGCAGCGGTTCCTATTGTCTTCTTAAAAACTTGGCCCTTGGAGCACTCTAGTATTAGGGGTCTCTATAGAATAAGACTTGGCCCTTATTACATACATACATGCTTGGAAATGACAAAAGAAATGAGGGTTCAACAAAAATGACCTCCCATCGAGAACTTACAATCACGAGCCGGTTCTAGGTGATGGGGAGATTGTACTTGAAAGTGAAAACATTAGAATGAGCTAAAGAAAACATTTAACCACAATATAAATTATCATAATGTTTCTGTTTGATGCCCAAGTCTACTATTTTTTTTGTTATTGGTTGCATTTTGTTGGCATGATAGTCATTGGAAACAAAATTTTTTCTTATATCAAGTAGAGTATTCCATTATTACAATAGGTTACTATTTTCTTCCCACAAATCCCGTCAAAACATTGATAGAGAGTTCTTTCCACTTACGTTACTCAAGAGAACGCATCATGGAAACCTTGTGTAGGGAGAATCAAGTTACTCAATCTTTTGTAGGCCCTCTATCAATTTAATCTTATACCACAATATCTCAAATGTACACGACATTTATTTAAGTTATCTTAAGTCTTACACACGTCATATCTAGATACGTTTTCATTAGAAAATTCCATGATACCACACAATCGCAGGCATGCACCATCATTCTTTGCAAGATTCTTTTCATCCTCAACAATCCACTATTTATGGGATAATTGATGCATGTGAGGATAGTTGGGATGGTGTTGAATTTCATCCACCTTATTGGCTTAACATAGAGGGTTGTTGGTTACTCAACGCCTCCCTCTCCTTGTCAGCACTCAGTCTCTTGTCTCTCTCTCTCTCTCTCTCTCTCTCTCTCCCCCCCTCTTTATATATATATATATGTATATATCTCTCTCTCTCTATCTCTAACTCTCTCTCTCTCTCTCCATCTCTCTCTCTCTCTCTCTCTATGTATACATATGTACACACATGTGTATAAATCGACCTTTATCCTCCTTCTTTCTATCCTCCATGTTCTCTCATTCTCCATCCCTCTTTTTTTCCTTGGTTCCACTTTGTGGCAAGAAGGATGAAGCAAGTACGGGGGCTCAAGGCTTGAACCCTTGGCCCTTGAGGCCATATGAATTCTTAGCAATAGGTCAAGTATCCAGCACTTGAATGGCGGCAAGGAGGCTAATGGCTGGTCCTTTGAAAGGCCACCTGTCACTCGGTTCACTGGATGTTGGGATAGCGAACATGTGCAAGGCTTGCTACCGGCTAGCCTTGATGATAGTAAAGAGAAAGCATCAAACTAGCCCCTCCATGCTTCCTTGTGCTGAGAGACAGGCCTAACTAGCTTTCATCTATTCAAGAAGCTCATATTTCCTAACATTGTATTTTCAATCCATTGATTACTTGGTGAGATACGTGAAGGTTCAAAATACTTGTGTGGTTGGACGGTTATCCATTGAGAGTTTCAAGTTTTTCATGTTCTTAGCGAATGTCTAATCAGGTGACAAATGAAGAATTTTATGACCACCATAATGAGTCTTCATTGTCATAATATGGATGTATTTAGTTTATCTATTTAGATTTTTCGGAAAACAATGTTGTGTTACTATTAAAGGACTTTTGTCAAGCTCCATTGTTTTGGTGATCTTGTAGAGTTTTTGTTGGTGAAATCACGATGAAATTGAAGTGTACACATCCTACTTGAAATGAATTCTTTATGAAGTACCTCCTAACCAATCTAGTGTAGTGGTAACTTCTTCATAAGTTAAAGCATGTAGCATATGCAGCATTGAAATTTGATTTTAAAAGTGTCAATGCAGGTAATAAGTTCTTATGGTGATTTTGTTGAGAACAACTATGGCCATCCCCATCTACCCTTTTCAGTTTTTTGTGACAGATTCATGTGTCATCAATGCTTTTATCAATGATTTCGCCAAGGGGTCTTCTTGAACATATTGTTCAAATGACATTTCTCCTTCATAAAATCCCAATGCCTTATAATGATTTCACTTAAGATCTGGGAAAATATTATAACTCAATATTCAAGAAAAACCTCCACCAATCTTATGTTTGGGGATTTTGAGTTCAAATTTGAAACATGGGCATCTCTTGAAAAGATGCATCTTGGTATATTACTGTACCTTCTTCTCCTCATAACAAGACATTTATTGTTTTTAACACATTGACGCTTCAAATGTTCTATGTTTTACCTTCAAGGTATAGTACCAATGTATTTGTTCTTCTTCATGAGGAATCATAGAACATCTTCCCATCGAACACTTGAGCTTCAAATGTTTTATGTTTAATGAGAAATGTACATTTAAAGCTTGAATTATATGCATTCTTATATCAACATCCTTCGGATGTTGACATAAGAATTGATGTTATGTTTGAAAAAAAATCCTTACTAGAAACAAGCGGTTCTATGGATATTGAATGGAATAAAACCTAACGTAACACGAAAAAATTTGGAAATACTTTTTTTCTTTTGGAATTGCGTCATTTATCAATCCAAATCCATGTAAAAATATTCAAAGATGAATGCACTTGGTGTTGCTATCAGAAAATTTAAGAGGAAATGTATTTGTGGGAAAGGATATATTCAACCAATACCCTAATAGATTTTTTAGGCCATTGATTTTGGAATGTGATATGTGAAATATATTGTAGTAAATATGAATATTTCTCATTTAAATAGCTTAATCTATTTCTACCTCCATGGAAATGAAGTTATGGTAGAAGTTCTAGATTGTCTCATATTAGGTTTGATGTATAAGTATTAAGAATAATTTTTACATATGTATTAATAAATATTTTTATAATATTAATAAAGGTAGTTGTTTTTATCTTACATTAGATCATTGTTTTGTTTTTTTATCATGAAGTATTTTCTCATACAACTTGGTCGAAATGGGCTTCTCTAATTGGCCACTCATGATCATCCTTCAAACTCCATCCTTCAAAATCAAAACAATTCCTAATGTCTATGAAATCATAGAAATAAACTTGAATCAAGTTTATATGGCGTTCCTTGCATAGTAGTCGTTATAATACAATGTTCTGTGAGGTACATGGTTTGTTTTCCTACCCTTTTCAAGGATTTGTGTTTCTTGTCTATGAAGCATGTTCTTGTCTTCGGAATCTTCGTATAAAGGATTACTTTCCATCACATTACAACTTCATTTAGAGGTCCTATGTGAAAGCTATACTAGGGCATGCCCATTGGCCATTTCCACTGCTTCGCGTTGACTTAGGACATGTTGGTAAAGATGAACAAGTGTGGATGCGAGCCATGTCTAGAAAACGTCATGGTATGGATGCTGATCATATCAAGGGACAATACAATTAAACGTATACGATTCTTTAATTCTATTCTCTATTTTTTTCTTACTTTCATGTGAACAAGATAGAGGATAGAATTAGCTTGACGAGTATGATAATAAAAATGAGCCAGGTATCTCGATATCTATCATCTTGCCTAGCTATCTCGAAAAAAATCACTGGAACCAGATTTGAAAACTACCAAAAAATTGTAATGGTGAATAAAATCTGTCTTGGGAATAAGATAATCAAAATGAGCCAGCTATGGTGATGTAATGCCCATGATTTTGAAACCCATAATCCAATGGTCAATCTTGTCCTTTTCAGGGTAATGGTCTGTAATGTACACAAATTTCTACATTAAATTGTTCAAATTAGTACTAGTACTTTATTGAGTAATCAATTTATGTCACCCACTTAATTTCATGAAACACGTTTGGTGTAGTTGAGCAAGGAAGTCATGAATTTTAAAGGCAAGTGTTGTGTTGAAGACACCTTTGTTGTTTTCGTAGGTGTTGAGCGTCTTGCTAGGGATTTAATATTTCAAAAGGCCCATTGGCCAGAAAATTTTGTTTTTTTCTACGTCTTTGCATTCTTTTGATTTGGGTTTGATTTGTGACAAAATCCACACAACATGAATTTTGAAAGATCTCTAAGGACACTTTATCTTACACATTTGGCATGTTTCATTGAGCTAAGATTCAGGTCAATGGTGTTACCATTGCAAGATGTGTTTTCATCTCAAATTTGGAAATCTGTCTGTTGAAGAGGAGGCTCACTTTCTTGTGGCAACATGGCTTGCATGCTAGGCTCACCAACTACAAGGAACTTGAGACCGTTGCATTGGCTCTAGCACTAATCAGACCATGGGTTTCACATTGTAACCCGTGCTATTGGCCAAAAACTTGACGGGTCATACAATCTTGCGTCACACTCTCCTAAAACATTGGGCAAAAAAGATGTGTTACAGTAGTAGAACAACTTAGCATGTGTGGAAAAAAAATAGAAACTCTCTGCACTTGGTACAACAGAAAAACTGTGTGACTTTCTTCAACAAAAAAGGGGTACGAGAACACGGCCGAGACCGTACACAGCAATCTCTCTTCTGGCAAAGTCTTGATCTTGTATGATGCACCGCCACCGGACAATTTTTCTATCATAATACATTTTTTTGGTTTAAGTTGTCAGGAAAGAGCTTGTCGTCAATAGTCGTAGGATAATCGGACCGCTAAATCGGACGATCGATTAGCTCCATTTTTTATTGACAACTGATAATCACCTGCCACCATTATGTCCTGACGTCATTAGATTTTACTTCTTCTCCAAGACGGACGATGGCACAGACCCACACGTGACAGTGAGATGCATGAGGGACACACACGCACAACCATAAAGAGGGGCATGCATGTGCACACGGTCAAGTGTAAGGAAACACGATAGATAGATAGATTATTATGTTTATCGTCGCTATCCCTCCATGGGGAATGGACGGTGGCACAGAGCCACATGTGAGAGTGAGAGTCAGGAGGGACATCCACACACGACAACCATGAAGAGGGGCATGCATGTGCCCACTGTCAAGTGTTGAGAAGCACACAAGGGTCAAAGTAAATGAAGTCCTAGCGAGATTCTGAGGGGGGGAGGGACAGTGCACACGAGGGCAATAAGGGCGACATGCCAATGGTGGCCAAAGAGGCCTAGTAACGGCATATAACAAATGCCGAGCTCAGCTGCGCGGCGGCCAAAAGGCTGCTGCATGCTGCGAGCTTGCTCCATACGAATCCACCATATTGATTGATTAGCGGCTGTCATCTTGGGCTGCAGTTGCTGGGGATGTGGCGTTGGCGCGGGGGAGGGGGAGCACGGGGTCGATGCGAGTAACCCAGTGTCTGCTGCAGGTTGGGGCTGCTGTGGTAGCAATAGTAGACCTGGAGCATACCTGCCACACAAGACGCCAAGCAGGCCTGGTCCTCAAAAGAGAGGAAGTCCTTTAGCGAGAAGCACCGCAGATCAGTAGGAAAGAGACAGGGAAACCGACCCCGCACCTCATAAAACACTGGACAGTCTCGCACAAAGTGCAACGCTGGATGAGGAAACTGGGTGGCCAGACAAGTAGAGCAGCGGCGCGATGCTAGAGGGAGGTAGAGCTCATAGGGGAGGCTGGATGTACGAAGCTGCCAGAGGGCACGCGCGTGGAAGGAGGGTATGGGAAGAGAAAGGTAGGGAGGTAGGCCAGGGGAGCGAGGCACCACAGTCTGGTAAAGAAGGAGAGCCTTGGGGATATCAGTGGTGCGGGTAGTGCTGGCGATTGGTTGCACGAGGGGGTTGGCGGTGGACAGTGTGGAAGCTGGGCTCTCAGTGCCTGGAGGGTCAGGGGTTGTAGGTGGGGGATGGGGGGAGGAAGGGTGAGGGGAGTGGGAGTGAGGGGAGGATCCAGACAGACAAGGGGAGAGCAGGATCGAGCGTAGCTTGGAGCGGGTGAAGACGCGTGACAGTTCAAACCATGAGTTTGAGACGGGTGAGGCGCATAGGGCATGGGCAGCACGTAGGAGTGTGGTATGCCATGGTGATCGATTCTCTACATGCCAGCAGTAGGCAACATTGGCAAGACGCTCCACCGGTAGCGATACTAAATACGCCTCATATCTAGGGCCATAAACAAAGGGAAAGAACTGGAATGGGAGGGTGTTCGACTCAAGATGCATCAAATGGCGTGGTGTCGATCTTGCGATTGTCGTGGCCGAGACACACCATAGGATTCCATNAGAAGCGTAGGCCAAGGTAGGTGTATTCGTTAGAGAGGGGAAGGGGGGATGCTGAGGGTTATGTAGGAAGGCAAATGCTTGGGCGTGACAGGTAACGAGATGGACGGAAGACCAGGACAGCGCATTTGCTTGGCTGGATTGTATGGCCAAGGGCAGTGAGCGAGTAGAATGCCTCGTCCACTGCACGTTGAAGGCCACCGACAGACTCAGAGAGGAGGACAATATCGTCGGCTTGTAGGAGGAGAGGAATGGGTGTACCAAGAAGGGTGGGAGCATCTGTGTCGATGCGAGAGATGGCATGTGCTAGGGGGTCAATGTGGTAGTTGAAGAGTATAGGACTGCATGGGTCACCCTGCAGAAGGCCGTGGCGAACGGGATCGGAGTGGCCAGCAGGGGTGTGGACGCGGGCGCTGGCCGATGAGTAAAGCTTTTCCACAGCATGGACTTCATTGGTGGTGAGACCAAGAGCGGCAAGTTGGGCGAAAAGGAGGTCATGGCTGACGGAGTCATAGGCCTTGCGAAGGTCTAGGAATGCAGCGTAGAGGGGGCGCTTTGTATGGCGGGCTGAGAGAACAAGGGTGTACAGAGTGAAGGCATGGTCTAGAGAGTTGTGTTTAGGGAGGACATCGTTTTGGGCAGGATGAAGACATTGGTTAGGAGGTGCGCGTGACAACAGTAGTGAGAGGAGGTGGGTGGAGTAGAGTTTGGTGAAGGTTGGTTGCACAGTAAGAAGGCGATAACTGTCGGGATCTGAGCGGTCCCCACGCTTATGGATGGGGTGGATCAGTCCTTCCGTGTAGTGAGGTGGAAGGGAGTCAGTGGAGAGGTATAGCTTCAGAAGCGTGCAGAGGAAGGGGACAAGCTCGCGTGAGAGGAGGTTCTCAAGCCTTAGGCCATGGGTGTCTTGGGCTCTACGCCTACGCATTCGGTCCAGTGTCTCTTCTACGGTTTGACTCACGACTGGTCGTTGGGTGAAGTCAGCGGCAGGTAGCGGTGGCTGTGGATAGGGAGGAGGTTCAGTTGCAGGCTGGAGGGCTGGTCGTGCAAATAGTGCTGTAGCGTAGGAGGTCCATTGTGCGGGTGGGATAGAGGCTGGTGGTGAGCGCGCGGTAGAGAAGGAGCGCCAAAATGCTCGTGGGTTACTGGTAAAGAGGTGGACTGTACGGGTTGAGGAGCC
Source organism: Penium margaritaceum (assembly GCA_023375785.1). NCBI lineage: Eukaryota > Viridiplantae > Streptophyta > Zygnematophyceae > Desmidiales > Peniaceae > Penium > Penium margaritaceum. The sequence goes on from SZWC01004992.1 coordinate 10,783, forward strand.
TGCATGATACTCGACTTTAGCAGCTTTGCAAGTCCGGCGATAGGCGAGCATGAGGCGAGCAATGTGGGGGGAGTGTGGGGACCAGCAGCAAGCGGATTTGTAGGCACGATGTGCAGCATGACAGAGAGGCGACCACCACGGGGCGTGCGAGCGGCGGAGCGGTCGCGGCGATGGCACAGGACATGCGACGGTAGATGCAGCTTGGAGTGCTTGGATGAGACATGATGAGAATTGTGGTAGCTCAGGCATCGTTGACGTTGTTTGGAGGAGGGCTTGGAATGGAGGCGTGGAGAGGGCAAGGGGGTAACATTTTAAGAATTTCTTCCAAGAGAAAGGTGTAGGTGGGCAAGTGTAAGGAATGGTGAGAGGGGTGACGAGGGAGAAAGCATAGTGGTCTGAGTCTGTAGTGTGTTCTAACATCGTGAGGGAGCAAGGACAAAGTGAATAGGAAAATAGTGCATAGTCAATCACGCTGTCGTTTAGGTGTCCATGCGAGCCTTGACACATGAGTTGCCCTTGGCAGAGCCTTGGGCAATAGCGAGCATGTGCTGCTCGCAAAAGCGGACTAAACGTCGCCCCCACGTGTTTATGCGACAATGGGGGTCTGGGCTGTGTCGGGAGGTGAAGGGGTAGGGAGCAAGGCGATCGTCTAGGGGCATGGGGAGAAGGGAGCCCGTTCTTGCGTTGAAGTCCCCTAGAATCACAATGTGACTCCCATTTGGGACTAACGAGAGGGAGACGGACAACTCGTCAAAGATGGATGGTTCGGTGGTATTGCCCGTTCGTGGTGGGGGGTAGTAGCAGACAAAGATGTAGATGGGTTCGAGCATTGGGAGTTTGAGACATACACCCAGAAAGTTAGCAGACGGAGGGGTTGGTAGAGGGCTTACGAATGGGGCGAGGCATGTGGGATAGTACAGGGCTAGTCCACCTCGGCGTAGGGGATGTTCAGGGGAATTTGTGGGCTCGCGTGCAGTGCTGGCCGAAGCACGTGCTTTAGAAGAGTGCAGTGGGGAGGGTAATGCATGGACGGAGGAGTTAGGGAGCACAGGCATGGGATCCACACCATTCCACCAAGTCTCAGTTAAGGCAAGAAAGGTGTGAGCAGTGGAGACCCACGAGCAAATGTGGTGTAGTGAGACATCTTTCAGTCCACACACATTCCAAAAGAGGAAAGATAGTGCTGGTGTCAGCGGCGAACGGGGACAACGTACGGGCTGCACAAGAGCATAAAGATCTGATGTAAGTCCGGATGGGAATTCAAATCCCGGACTACTGCAACGGGTGAATAGCAAAAAGCGCCTGTGCCTATCACTCACTTTCGCCCGCTTTCACCATAATCCATCCACAGGCGGTGGCTGAAAGATGAACTGTGGTCGGCGAGAGAGGCATAGATATATCCACTCCCACCTGTGGCCCCTTCGTATGTTCTTAGACAAACCTGTCGGGTCAAACACAGCAAACCAACGGCTGAACGGCATGTAATCGGCCGCCCATCTGTCCACAAAAGTGAAATTTGACAAACATCGACGGTCGATCTTGGTCCCTCGCCATTGGACCATAAGCACGTCACTGGCGTAGGGATAGAAGGATCAGGAAATTTCCTATATAAGGCGCATTCTGACAGAGGTCATCTCCAATGCTACTTAATCAACAGTTAGGTTCCTTTTAAACAACCATAACGCTTTTGAAGTCCCCGGATGCCACGCTTTCCGATTTTACAAAAAGATAAACCACATATTTGTTTTTGTGATCGTGACATGTCACGAGGGTCATATAAGACGATACTCGTACCCCACGAACTAAGGGCTTCCCACGACGACTCATTGTTGTATTCATTCGTTCATCGGAGTCAAGGTTTCATTTTATTTTTGGAATAGGGATGAGTATGTTAGTCGATATTCGCAAACTTTTTTCGCAGGTTTGACGTCATTCGACCGTCCACCGTGGAAAACTTCCACGTGCATAACGTGACGAGACTTTAATTCTGCGTGGGACATTACAAGGAGCTGTCCGTCTAAACTTCTAGGGCCGTTTCTACTCTGAAGAATATGGAGGAAAGTCTAGATATAGAGAGAAATCGGAACCTAGATATAGCGACTGCACAAAGGAGATGTGTTGACTCGTAATTGAAAAGGCATATGGAGATCTGCATCGTGAACGCACTGCTTCTGCCGATCTACTTCGGAAAGCGTGGCTTCTTGTGGTCTAACTTCGAATTCCGTGGCAGATAGTTTCCTTCAAACGGATAACATGGCGGATAGCTTACGTAAGTGAGAGAAGCGTGGCAGAGAGTAACTTTGCGGTAGAGGGAGAGGCAGCCCTCGACAAAGCGCATGTTTCCAGAAGCGTTCAACCATATACATCAAGCAAAACAATCGACACTCATTAAGTTGAGACTGAAACGTTAAAAANTGTTCAGAAATGATTACGGTGAAACAAAGGGAGTATTATCGTATGGTGAGGCAAGATTAAGAAGCTAACATACGACATGTTGACATTCAACATTTTGGGACAAGTCAAGTATCGCTCGCACACGACCGGTATTTACTTTTCGGAATACCAGACCATCGCTTTCATGAAAACTGCATAGCGTATTCAAAGCAGCACGTTGAATCTCTACTCTGACAACCAACTGATAATCCACGTAATTCACACAGCAAACAGTTTTCGTCAATATCTCAGCACGTTCATAACGAGGAACATGACAAGAATAATGAATGAATAGAAAATATATTCCTAATAAATAACAGAAAAATAAAATTAATGAAAAAAAGTAACAAACTTGTTGTAAACATCTCGCGCTTTCAGTTTTTCCGCCGTTTGCCACCAAAATGCTAGTACAAAACCACAACATGAGCACCATTGGCAGGTAAGCAGTGATTTTATTTTATAAAATGAAATAAGATAAAAGATATGTATAGAAACTCGTGGCATAGCTGCCATTTGAACTAGCCACAGGTGATCACACGATTTTTGCATCACACATAACAGAAATTGTACATAGTTCATTGCAAGTAAAAAGGAAGATTCTGCATGATTAATTTTCATCTAGAAACAGAAGGCAAGTTTTATCTCCTTACTTGTGTGAGTTATAGGAAAAAGAAAGATACATCATGAAGATAACGCTAAAAGCCTTGTCAATAAAGAAGCATATATTAGTATGAAGACGAAAACACTAAATAAATTTGAAATTATTTGAAGGAAATTATCCCATTTTTTAGTTACCATCTATTCATATGTATTTGGCTATATGATTTGAATGAACAAAACATGAACTCACGAGTGCTCTTTTAATTTGAAGCATAATACATCCCATGAAAAATCAAATATAATACTTCAACATGCAACCAATGAGAAGATAGCCTACCACATCTAATCAATTTCATGTTTGATACTTTTGTTCATGGAAATCAATTCCGTTTGTAAAAGGCAATCACTATCCCGTGAATAAAGTTTATAATCTCTATAAAGTAAGAATGCAGGTCAAAGATCACCTTCCTCTTTCCAATTCCTACTTTACTTTAAATGACATGCTACACTTAATATTTGAGGGAGAAGTGGAAAGGTTTATGGAAAAATAAAAATCAGTAAAAATGGTCAAATAAAGAGAAAGAAATAAAAACAACATATCCTGCCACTTTATAATCCCATCCACAAACATCACATGCCGATACATCAGAATACCAGGATTTTACCATGGAACAAGTAATAAACTAGCATGCCCATGCAATGTAGTACCATAAAAATATTTGCACCACGTCTCCAACCATTTTAGCTAGAAAGAAGTACATGTTACTACCTTAATGTTCTTCATTCGACGTTTTTCCTATGCATTGTTGTTGTTCCTATTCATGGGATGATCGGCCAAGAAAAGAACACACAGAAACATTGTTTCTATAAAGTATGTACCAATTTTTATGAACACAAGAAACTTACTTTTATTTCCATTAGATACTGATTTTGTATAAATGAAAAGAACGAACAACACCTTATTCACCTTAAACACCTTATACTACCTTAAAGAGGTATAACTTGGTAGTAGNCTGTTTTCCATCCCCTCTCAATTCATGTGAAAAATCTTGGGTTTGAGTCTTAATTCGATGGGAGGATTCCTCCATGAGTGTTGTCATCTTGTGGTTTGGTACGTCTAACCATTTTTGAATATCACATATGGGGTTTTCCTTACTTCCTCAGGCATCAATGTAGTGAAAATACTTAAATGAAGTGGATCAAACATCTTTTAAAGCTTTAGAAGAGCGCACTTGGATCATCAAGGAACTTGGATGATATTACATTATGACTACTCTTTCAATTAAGCACTTGTACACAATATTGAAGTTTTTTTAACTCCATTGAACCGCAAATTTCGTATGAGGCACTTCGTTTGACAATTAGAGGTGTGTTTGCAAAGTTACACAATTTAGTCCATAAATTCTTAGATGGGATTTTGCTAGAATTTTCCTACTGTTTTATGTCATACATTTCTAACATCCAAGTGCAAAGGCGAAGTTAGCTTGCTTCTTTATGTGTTGCATGCACAACATACTTGTGATATTGTGTCGACCCAACTTGTTCATCAATGGTGTAGTGTAGTGAAGCACTACTAGATTCTAGGAAAGTTTAAGTGAAGGTGAGGCAACACTTGAATAGGCATCCAAGACCGCTATTTTTCAACGATTGCATTAGTGTGATTTAATAGGAATATGGAAGGCATAGACTGATGTTTGCTTTACTTTTACGCATTCATGTACGAAAAATCATTTCGTTAATACATGCATGCATGTCTCAACAACAACACGCAAAGTTAGGAGAGGGGACTGTCGTGTATGAAATCTTTCATGCACGACTCAACAAGTGGGATCACTGTTAAGTTGAAGCTTTCTTATGGAGAAAACTACGTGCTCTAGAAAAGGAATATCGTTTCAAAAGGAACATATGATCCTTCGATAGTAAGTTTTATAAAGACACATAGTAGCATGTTTACTCGTCTAGATCCTTAAATCGAAGTAGATTCGACTAATTTAGTTTGGAATCTCTAAAAATATTTACATCAACTCCATCACAAAGCCTCCCTTCTGAAGACAATACCTATTTCAAGGACTTGAAAGACGCTCTCTCATGTAAAGGCCCATGTGAGCCCCACAACCTTCTGCTAGCTTGGTTTGGTGGATATCCATATTACATAAAAATAAATGACTACATAGTAAAGACAGCTAGAGTATGTGGAAGAATTAAGTGTAGTCTAGCAAGAAAGGGGCACTGTACATGTTTCTCATACATGTGTTAAGAGTTGTGTCTATGTAGTGAGCCTAACGTTAAAGGCTAGCGTCACGCCTTCTTTCTGGTGTTGATCTAGTACAAAAGGACGACTTGTTTATGAGGCTGAAATTTTTGTTATGAGCCTATTATGTCTTGAAGTGGTTATCAACTTGAAGAGAAGGCAACTCTAAAAATTTGAAGACCATCTGAGGAAAACATACGATGGGCGTGTTGTTCCCTTGTACCATTCTTGTACTCGATGGTGTTTCTTAAATAGCAAGGTCACTTGGGATTATGGGGTTGTCTCCCTAGGCAATCATATTCTAGACAATAGCAAAACATTATTGTTGCATCAAAGGACGTGGTGACTTTGTCTGTACATGTTTCAAAAAACCAATACACACGCACAAGAAAAAACTAATTCCTTCTAATTTGTGTTGTAAATTCATGTTCTATGTCATAGATTGTCATTATTGTAAAAGAAACATGATAATTCAAGGGAGGAAAATAACAAACATGTTTATTGGTCTCTTGTTTTAATTTGAATGAATGGTTCTTTTGTTATACTTTAATTTCCACCAATGGTTTGCACTTGATGACCTCTTATCTGTTGTATCACCTTAATTCAACTGGCAGTTTCTCATTGGTTTTCATACACAAGTAAGAGAGAGGTTAGAATGTTTTAGTAGATTTGCACGATATGTCAATTATTACAATGCACCATTTTATGGAACACTATTCAGTTTACGTAAACCGATGGTTATTGAATGAAATTAACTAGCTATTGGTAATGGATTACTTGATTTGTATAAAAAATTATTTCTTATTTGAAAGAAGTGGATGAAATTCTGAATGCACAATTAATTTTTGAAATCATGTATCAAATTCGTCGTTTTTGGGAGCACCTGACTATGATAACAATATTTACCCTCATTGGATATGCCTAGTTGTTTTTCACTACATTGCTTGTTGAAAATGTGTAGAAATATCTAATTGAGATTCATGCACATGGAATCAATTGTAAGAGTGTATTCCTCTTGGATAATCCCAATGAAGCATATTTGCTTATATGTTGAGCATAGAATGAATGCGATTGCTATCAATGGCCACACACGCGTGATTTGCCATGGAGTAAATAGGCAATGGAAATTCATGTTTATCATGTTTATTTGGGTTTGTTTTGGTAAATGATTTATTTTGTTTTTTGAATTTTGATTGGGAAGTTTTAAAAAGCGTTGGGAATCGGTAAAGCACTTTTTCCCATAGATGAATTGTGTTTTATTCTTCATTTAATGTCATCATTTCAAGAGGATTTTTACTATGATGTTAGAAATACACGTGACATGATTTGCCATAGCCTATTCATATGTTCCTAGTCATGGCACTATTGTTAGGAAAATATGTTTTGGACATTTTTTTTGGTTTCATTTTATCAAAATCCAAGGGCGAGCGCTTTTAAGACTAGACCACGCCCTGTGGATGAGTGCTTTTCCCTCCCTTCTGAGCTATTATATGTTGTTATGTGCTGACTCATTTTGCAATGAAAACTACAATAGGTGCACGTACTTTTGCATACATTATGTATACATCTACTTGTGTTATTGGAGTGAGTTGCAACAAAAGATGAGGAATGCACAAATTGCATTTTTGTCAACTCGTGAAAATCCTCATAACGGCCTATAATCGAGGAGGTTAACAACGGCACGCTTTTTTCTCTCAATGTGGTTTTAACTTGTTCTTCAATTACATGAACACTTGTTAGCCACTGATCGCAACCATGGACAAATGTCGATTTGTTTGTTTTTTAATATTGAATTGCCTTTTTCAATATTTAATTTCCTTACGGTTGACGCATGCGTCGGCATCGCTGCCGCACATCCGGAATAGTTGCGACGTCAGCAGCGATACACAGCGCAGACGTGTATCCCAACAGCGTCACTGCAAATCGGACCGCTGGATATTATAACTTCGCAGTATTCCGGGATATCTGCCTATCACTCCGCAGTCCAATTGACAACGCATCAATCCGCAAGTTGCCACCCAAAAAAAACACGTTTTCGCGTTCTCCACGGAAGCCAGCAGCACTGCGTCCCTTGGTTTCGTCTTGTGCTCTTCTCACAATGGGCTCATCTAGTGCACCAGTTGTAACACCCGAGTTCCCAGACAGGCCATGTACTCTGCCACCTTCCGACCTTTGAGGTTTTCGTGCTGATTGATCCGGGCAAAGGTCTCAAGTCCCGAGCTGCCCCAAGCCCTCCGCTGCTAACTTCTAGCTGCCGGATGGTCTCACAGGGCCCCGTCTGGCCCTGCCTCTCTACAATACTTGTCATATCTTCCAAAGTCCTACTCGAACGATGCACTCCGCTCTCAACCTCCGGCCAGCGGACTGCCCCGCCACATACGATCGGATGCGGCAGATGGGGCAGGGGCTGAGGGGATCGGTGGGATCTCTCCTCGCCAATCCGCAGGAGGAGCGCAGCTGCGCACCCGCACTCGCGCACAAGGAGCAGGAGTGGCGGACAGCAGGAGAGGCTGCGGATAAGGCGACGAGCGCCGCGGCAGGGTGCGGACAGCAGGCAAGCAACTGCGATCCTGCAGCCTACTGGAAAGGAGTTGCTGGCTTGGACCTAAATCTGCCAGCGTGGAGCAGCAGCCCCGACGAAGAACGCGCTGGTGTTCTCGCGAGGGGAGCTGAACAGGGAGCTCGAGGATGTGTTGTCCCGGGGATTAGTGCACAGGACTGGGAAAGCCATCAAGCTCTGCGGTCTGGCTTGC
>SZWC01004992.1:26036-37448 GCA_023375785.1 Penium margaritaceum
TCCTCCTCCTCCTCCTCCTCCTCCTCCTCCTCCTCCTCCCCCTCCTCCGCCTCCTCCTCCTCTTCCTCCTCTTCCTCCTCCTCATTCTCCTCCTCCTCCTGGTCATTGTTGTCAGCCTCCTGCTCCCCCTGCTCCTGCTGGCTCCATAACGCCTACTTATGAGATGCAAAGCTACTGTCAGCGTTTGTGTGTTGCATGGATGCAAGGATGTGAGTAGCAGGCCACAAAGCAAAACCTCTTGATGGTGTGCTGTGCTGTTCCCCTTCTCTGCACCTTTGTTGCAGACCCATTCTCCACCTACACGTAATGTGCCGTGCCCTGTGCCTTTGGCTGCAATCTCCAGTGTCGTTTGACGAATCCGAAGGAAAGGTTGCTGCTTGGCTGCTCAGCTGCTTGTGTGCAGCATTGCCTCTAGGGGTGTGCACTGTGTACCATCACTCCTGCAGCTGCTGCTGTGCTGTGATCCTGTTCACATCAGCTTGCTTCCGCCAGCCTGCTGCCACCAGCATAGAATCTGTCATTTGGTTTTGTATGTCCGTCTATGACTGCAGAACAATGCTCTAAGCACCTCACCTTATGCCCCCACCCTGTTGGTTTCAATGATCCTCCATGTCTGCAGTGGACTGCAGCGCTCCAACCCGATGTTATGGCGGTCATGGACTCGGACTTCGACGCCACGTCTCCGTTTTTCCTCGCGCGCCTTCACAGCTGCTACGACTTCTATTCTGACATCTTCGAATCGCATGACGAGATCGCTCCCCGGGACATGTCTGGAGACATCCGCACCGCTGAAGCAGCCTTCTTCGGCTCTGCCATTGTCAACATGATTGCGGCGGAAGGCATGCACAGGATGTCGCGCGCCATGCCGCACGAAAAATGGTCTGAGCAGTTCTGGTCGCTGGGCATGCGCCCCATCGCCGTGACGTCTGTGCTTCAGAGCAAGTTGCTGGAGCTCCTGCAGGCTTTCCCGCCTGGGTTTGGGATGGTTGTGGAGGGCGATGCTGTCAAGCTGACGTGGAAAGGGCGGTCGATACTCTTTGCTTCAAGCTGGACTGTCCCCCGAGGGTAGTCTGCATGTGCTCACGCACAACAATGGGTCGGTGTGGGTGCATCCAGGCATGCACCCACAATACCTGAGCCAGATGGTTCACTATGTCAGTGCTGAAGTATCTTGCACTGCAGACTTTGGAGGACCTCTTTCTTTGTACATGTAGATATGTATCNAGAAGGTGGGTAAGAAATCATCTACCACTCTGGGAGGGAGTGCATGTGACTGCAAGCTCGAACAACTCCTGTCATATGAACGTTGCAGCCCTGCGCTCTACTGTACAGTTGAGTGCATAAGATAGAATTCTTTTGCTTGAACTCAAGGGCAAGGTGACAATGCAAAACGCTTGGATGCTGTCGATGCCCAAGCATCGCTTGTGCTTGCGACATGAAGGGCACTGCATGCAGCATGACGGGCAGTGCTCCCTAAGAACATACATGAACATTGGAACTCAATGCTCAAAGCAAGGTATGATGTGATTATCATATGTGTGAACTTCAGAGGAATTACAGTATTGAATCGGCAAGATGCAGGTAAGCTTACGTGAGTTTCTACCTGTGTCCCGTGTCGGTTTTCTGTCAGTACCACAGGGTGACCTCTGGCCTCGTTGCACACTCACCTCACGGTTACAGGTGACTAACTGGAGAGAGGCAACCCCTGCTGGCATGACTACACGGCGAGCCTCATAGCCAGGCTTCTCCACAAGTCTCACAAGCCTCTGGCTGGCTTGCATGCATGCACGCAAAGTTACTTTGGGTTCACACTCTAGCCTGTTCTTCTACAGGTTGTTCTCTTCAGTGGCCTAGTTTACAGGTTGCAATTTGACAGTGGGTAGTTTGGTTCAGGTCACTTAACTTGGAGTGTGGCGAGTAAGATCGAGCTCGCTGCTCGCTCGCTCGCCTCCTCCCCACCTGACGGCTACCACCTCATCCTGCGTTACTCGTCGTTCATTGTTCGATCTATCTGAACTTCCACAAAAACTGGCTATGGCTTCTACCCTCCGTTGCTTGCTGCTTGCTTGTCTAGCACAGTAGCCTACTGGTATCAGAGCAGCGTGGAAGTAGGACAACACATTTGTTGGTTTTTGCACTCATTGTGCTCTGTTGTGTCCTCCCGGCTTGTGTACATTGGCGTGCAGATGACTGACGGCGAGACTCGACGCTGATGGAGTGTCGTCCGGTGGAGCCGACGCACGCTGAGGTCGTCTTGCAGTTTGCTGGAGCCCCCTCTCTCCGGCGACGTGTTCAGCTCCATCGGCAGGCCTCCTCGGCGGTCGCGCTGCCGGCAGTCACTGCCACCGCAGTCGCTGTCTGCATGCGTCCAGCGCGTACTGTCGTGCCTGCATCGTCATGCGCTGCCTAGGGTCCCAGTTGCATGTTGCATGGCCCTGTTTGGCAGCATAAACCATCGTGGGCACTGCCTGGGTTCAGGCTGCCANCTGTTGTGTCCTCCCGGCTTGTGTACATCGGCGTGCAGATGACTGACGGCGAGACTCGACGCTGATGGAGTGTCGTCCGGTGGAGCCGACGCACGCTGAGGTCGTCTTGCAGTTTGCTGGAGCCCCCTCTCTCCGGCGACGTGTTCAGCTCCATCGGCAGGCCTCCTCGGCGGTCGCGCTGCCGGCAGTCACTGCCACCGCAGTCGCTGTCTGCATGCGTCCAGCGCGTACTGTCGTGCCTGCATCGTCATGCGCTGCCTAGGGTCCCAGTTGCATGTTGCATGGCCCTGTTTGGCAGCATAAACCGTCGTGGGCACTACCTGGGTTCAGGCTGCCATAGCTCCTCGCTACTATTTTCTAGCAGATTCTGACCGCACGGCTGCGTTCGCAGCGTCGGTATCATGGTATGGTCCAGGTTTCAGGCAAAACGGACGACGCCCGGGTTTTGGGCTGTCGGCCGTCTGGCAGGCCTCACCGAGAAAACCTGCCAGCCTGAAATTAACTATTTTCTGATTGGCTGATGAACTGAGTAACAAGCTCTACAGAGCTGGGGGGGGGAGGCTAGAACTTGGAAGGGTCCCCCATTGCTGTTCATTCTTCATTCCTAATCAGTTACTATCAGTTTTCAACTGCTTTGTGGCGCCAACTCTGGCGCGCGCGTTTCTGAGTAACAAACCCAGAGCTTCCAGACTTAGACTCTAGAGCATCAGAGTGAGGGGGCAGCTGACTTAAGCAACTAGCGTGGAAGCCCGCACGCTGCATCAACAACGCTGCTGCCCCAACCTGCTGCATAGTTTTCCGTTTTGGTATCAGAGCCGGAGCGTAGTAACAGCAGCAGCAGCAGAAGACTGGCGAACAGGTGCCAGACAACGCCGGCGGACCTCCATACGCGCCAGTGCAGGGGAAATGCTGCCGGATTTTTTCCCACAACATTGACCCTCCTGGTGGCGGCGTCAGATTTTTTCCCACGGCCACTGGGCCAGGGGAAATGCTGCCGAAATTTTTCGACAGCACTGACCCCCACGCGTCACGCAAGGAGGTGAGCGGCAGGCGGCGTCTGACGTCTGTGGGCGACGACGCACGCGACAACGTCACCCAGGTGCAGTAACTGGCACCACCAGCAGCAGCAGGCAGAAGCAGCAGCTCGCAGCAGCCCGTAGCAGCAGCAGCTCGCAGCAGCAGCCCGCAGCAGCAGCAGCTCGCAGTAGCAGCAGCAGTAGCGTGCAGTAGCAGCAGCAGCAGCAGCGTGTAGCAGCAGCAGCAGCAGCCCGCTGCAACAGCCCACTGCAGCAGCCCGCAGCAGCAGGATGCAACATTTGTAGCACGTAGTAGCTGCAGCAGCGTGCAGCAGCAGCAGCGGGCTGTAGCAGCTGCTGAAGCGAGCTGCAGCAGCCGCCAGCTGCAGCAACAGCAGCAGTGAGCAGCATGTGGCAGCTGCCAGCTGCGGCTGCTGGTGCTTGCTGCTCGCAGCGAGCGAGTAGCGTGCAGCAGCCCGCTGCTGCCAGTGAGCAGTAGCTCGCTGCTGCTAGGCGAGCAGCAGCCCGCTGCTCGCAGCAGACAACGGGCTGCTGCCCGCTGTGACAAGGAAAAAAAATAGAGACAAAAAAAACCCCACCCCCGCAGCTCGTTGCAGCAGCCTGTAGGTGCAGCGAGCAGCTGCTACAGCACGCAGCAGCTGCAGCAGCGCTCAGCAGCAGCAGCGAGCTGCAGCAGCACGCTGTTGCAGCAGCAGCAGCCACAGCAGCTGCTGCAGCTCGCAGTACCAGCAACTGCAGCTACAACTGCAGCAGCATCAGCAACAGCAGCAGCAGCTGCAGCAACCGTAGTAGCAGTAGCAGCAGCAGCAGTAGCAGCAGCAGCAGCAGCAAACAGCTACAGTAGCAGCAACAGCAGCAGCAGCACCAACAGTAACAGCAGCTGCAGCAGCAGTAGCAGCAGTAGCAGCAGCAGCAGCAGTAACAGCAGCAGCAGCAGCAGTAGTAGCAGCAGCAGCAGCAGTAGTAGCAGTAGCAGCAGCAGCGGCTGCAGCAGCATCAGCACCAACAACAGCGGCGGCCCCAACATTCGCCGCTGCTGACATCAGCACCCTTCTGCTGACGTCACTGCTGACGTCACTGCTGATGCCATCAACAAAAAAAACACAAAAAAGGAGTGAAAAAGGGGGGAGAAAGGAATGGGGGAAGGCAATCCAAGGGGTGGATAGAACTCCCACCACCCCTTTTTGCTGACATCAGCCAAAGCAACAAAAAAAAACAAGGGGCACCACACCATGGCCGGTACCTCTAGTGAGGAGGGGTCCTCCTCTGTTGGGGGGACCCCTACCCCTCCTTTCTTGCAGCGCCTGCAGCAGCAGCAGCAGCAGCAGTAGTAGTAGTAGCAGCAGCAGCAGCAGCAGCAGTAACAGCAGGAGTAGCAGCAGCAGCAGCAGCAACAGCAGCAGCAGCAGCAGCAGCGGCAGCAGCAGCAGCAGCAGCAACAGTAGCTGCAACAGTAGCAGCCGCCGCCATAACAGCAGCAGCATCAGCAGCTGCAGCCCACCGGTGTCGTCGGCGACAATCCTGACCCCCTCGCTGCTCTTCAGTAACAGCTCACCGCCTTGACGCAGCAGCTTGCAGCGCTACAACCGGTAGCTGCCTAGACTGCCACCAGTGTGCCACCGTCATTCGTCCCTCAAGGGCACGCCAGCCCAGCGGTGTCTACTGCCACGTACTATGTGGCACAGCAGCAGACTTAGCGCCAACGGCAGACAGTCACTTCCGTCCTTGGCCCCACTCTGGGTGCCGGCCGCTTGCAGAAGGACTTTGAGACGCCGCCGCCGCCGCTTCAGGCCGGCGAGCAGTTCCGAAGCTGGGAGCTTAGCTTCCGGATATGGGCGCAGGGTGAGGGCCTGTGGGCATACTACACCCTCCCTTACGACTCCACCCAGGCCGACCAGTTGTATGACGCTGGTCGCGCCGTCCGTGCCCTTGTCCCAGTCGCCCCTTCTGCTTCCCGCCTGGCCCTAGAGCCTTTCCTCGGCGATTTTACCGCCGACGCCATACCAGACCCTGCAGCCGCATGGCACGTCCTCACCAGACCCCATCGTCTGTCCAGCGACGCTGAGATCAGTAGTCTGCTCCGGTAGTTCAACTCCCTGCACATGGGGGAGACCGAGACGGTCACTACCTACTGGCAGCGGGCGGAGGACATCCTACGTCGTCTCGGCACATCTGCTCCACCCCCTCTTTCCGCGCTCCTCACCATCAAGCGCGGCGCCACTAGCGCGTACGCGGACGTCTTCGTGCACTACCCCCAGGACGTCCTGTCCACCATGGTAGCCCAGGGCACCCTCATGCCCTGGGCATACGAGCTCTTCCTGCGCATTGAGGAAGCTTGCCAGGAGTCCCAGCTCCATCGCACGGAGGCCCTCGTCTCTGTGGCCATCGCCTCTCTCGCCGCGGCCACCTTCGCCAGCTCCTCCGCCAGCTCCTCCGCCAGCTCCTCCGCCAGCTCTTCGTCGACGGGGAAGTAGAAGCATCGGAGCAAGAAGGGAAGGGTCAGCAGCAGCAGCAGTCGCAGCCGTCGACCGGGTCCGGCAGTGGTGGCTCGGTCTGCCACAACTGTGGCCAGCCTGGGCACGGGTGGTACACGTGCCCTCTACCGACCGACGAGGCGCGCGTCATCGCCACCATGCGTCGCCAGCGGGAGCGTCGTCTCGCCTCCGCCGCCGTCGCTGTCGCCGGCTCCGACGCCTCGGCCTCGCCCAGCAGCTCCACCACTCCGGTCGCCTCGCCAGTCCCGTAGACACCGGCGCCGCCGCCGCACTATCCGCAGCCGTTGGCGCCTCCCCTCCCTACGCCGGCTCTGTTCCCCTACTACCCGGGCTCCGGCACCGTCACTCCGCACTCCGTCTACACTCCCGGGCCCACCTCCCGTGAGCGTCAGCTGGAGCAGTTCATCGCGCTCCAGCTCGGCCTGCCTCGCCCTCCTCCCCAGGGAAGTGCGAGTTGCGTCACTTCCTGCCCTCCTGCCTAGCCCTGCATGACTGAGACTGAGTTGCGGTCGTGTCCCATTTCCTCTCCTTCCTGGTCGTTGCCAGTGGCCTCCTCCACCCCTCTCCTTGATGACATTGCTTGGCTTGACGATTGGTAGTCCCGTTTCACGCCTCCGTCCACTGCATCCGCGTCCCTCGCCGGCTGCCATGTGACCTTTAGCGATCTGGCGACCCCGGTCCAGGACCCTGCTGAGACTTGGATCATCGACTCCAGGGCCACGCATCACATGACGGCCTCTCATGAGGCCTTCAGTATGCTCGGTCCTGTAGGCAATGTCTCCGGTGTCCGGACGGGCTCCGGACAGGTGTTGCCTGTCCGTGGTGTTGGCGTCGTTCGTTTCCGTGGTCCTGCCGGTGATGTCTTTCTGACCGATGTCCTCTTCGTCCCTGGTCTGGAGCTCAGCCTCCTGTCCGTGATTGCCCTTGACTACATGAGCATGGACGTTGTGCACTCGCGTGGTGTTGGCACTATGTCGTTGCGTCCGTCTGGTCTTGTTGTCTTGCACGCCACCGCCCGTGGCAACCTGTGGCATGTTCCTCGCCTCTCCTCCTCTCCTCCCGTCTCCTCCCCGTCGGCCGCCACAGGCCATGTGTTTGTCACCAGTACGCTTTCTCCTCAGCACACCCGCCTCTTGCACCGCCGCCTTTGCCACGTCCACTCTGCTGCCGTAGAGAGCATGCTTCGCACCCAGCCGGCCAAGGGCCTTGACCCGGAGACTTTCCCTCTCTCGTGCCCCACTGAGTGCATTGACTGCGCTCAAGGGAAGATGCACCGGTCCACATACCCCTTGTCCTCCTCTCGTGCATCCGCCCCCCTTGACCTTGTCCACTCAGACGTCATGGGTCCTCTCCCCACCGAGTCCGTCAGAGAGCATGGCCGCTATGTCCTCACCCTTACGGATGACTATTCTCACTACAGCTGGGTCTTCTGCCTCCGACAGAAGAGCGATGTCGCTCGAGCCATTCAGGACTGGCTCGTCCTCGCGGAACGCGAGTGTGGCCGCCCCCTCCGCCGCTTTCGCTCCGATTGCGGCGGAGAGTACATGGGTGAGGCCACGACCTTTCTCGCCTCCCGCGGGATCCACCATGAGACGTCTGCGCCCTACACACCCGCCCAGAACGGCGTGTCCGAGCGGTGGAACCGCACCATGGCCGATGCCGTCCGCACCATGCGGGTCGAGTCAGGTATCTCCGATGGCTTCTATTTTGAAGCCATGTCTTACATGACCTGGTTTTGGAACCGGGTTCACCACGGTCCCCTTCCCCGCCAGTCCACACCATACCAGCACTGGTGCGGTCGACGCGCTGACCTCCGCCCGGCTCGCGTCTGGGGCTGCGTGGCCATTGTGTGGCTGCCCGCCCCCCAGCAGGGCGGCAAGCTTACCCCCCGCGGACGCCCCTGTACCTTCCTCGGTGTGTCTCGTTAGTCCAAGGCCTGACGCTTCTGGGACCCATCCCGACACTGCATCGTCGAGTCCCGCGATGCTCTGTTCTTCGAGGATCTATTCCCCCGCGACCTCATACGCTCCGGCTCGTCTGTGTCCCTCCCGTCCCATGGGGGAGTGGTGAGTCCGTCCTCCGTCCTGTCGCCTCCGGGTGACACATCACTCCGTCCCTCTGAGCCGGTAGCGCCTGTCGCGTCCTCTGGCCCTCCCGGGCCAACAACCCCAGTGGCGTCCACTGGCCCCTCCGGGCCAGCAGTCCTAGCCGCGTCCGCTGGCCCCTCTGAGCCAGCAGCGCCTGTCGTGTCCGCTGGCCCCTCCGGGCCAGCAATCCCAGCCGCGTCCGCTGGCCCCTTTGAGCCAGCAGCGCCTGTCGTGTCCGCTGGCCCCTCCGGGCCGGCAACCCCAGTCACGTGCGCTGGCCCCTCTGGGCCAGCAATCCCAGCTGCGTTCACAGGCCCCTCTGAGCCAGCTGCGCATGTCGTGTCCGCTGACCCCTCCGGGCTAGCAGCCCTAGTCGCGTCCGCTGGCCCCTCTGAGCCAGCAGCGCCTGTCGTGTCCGCTGGCTCCTCCGGGCCGACAGCCCCAGTCGCGTCCGCTGGCTCCTCCGAGCCAGTAGCCCCGTCCGCCTCCGTTGGCCAGTCGGACCCAGTACCATGTTCTGCCCGACCGCGCTACACACGTGGCCCAGGCGGCAGCCTCTGACCTCGGCCGACAGTGAGCACGCAGATCACCGCACCGCGTCCCGTGGCGCCTCGACTCCCTGTGGCCCCACGTGTCTCCTCCACTCCCACAGTCGTGAGTGGGGACCCTGGCACGAAGGCTCTCTGCCTGACCACCTCGGCCATCACCGCAGACCTTCACCCTGGCTCTGCACTAGGCTACGCCATGCTTCATCACGAGCATCGGCATGCTGTCGTGACTACACTCGCCCGAATCCCACCTGGAGCTCGTGAGGCACACACCCTCTCAGTCCGGTCCACAGCACGCCTAGAGAACCCAGCCATCCTTCGCGAGGCACGAGCCTCTCCTGAGGCCACACATTGGGATGCTGCCTGCGCCGAGGAGCTCGCTGCCATCCGCCAGCACCACGTGTATGACCTCGTCGACCTCCCTCCAGGTCGGAAGGCCATTGGTGCCAAGTGGGTCTTTCGGCGCAAGTGGAAGCCTGACGGGTCCTTGGACAAGTACAAGGCCCGCCTCACTGCAAAGGGGTTTGCTCAGGTCCCTGGGGTCGATTACGACCAGATATCTGCCCCAGTCGGTCGGTTCTCCACTAGCCGGGCACTCTTCAGCCTGGTTGCCCAGCATGGGTGGGAACTGCATCAGATGGACGTGAACAACGCGTTTCTCCATGGCTCACTTGAGGGTGAGGAGCTCTACATGGTGCAGCCCCCAGGCTTTGACGACGGCACTAGGAGAGTTTGGCGGTTGCGGAAGGCCCTCTATGGCCTGAAGCAGTCACCTCGGTGCTGGAACCAGAAGATCAGCAGCACGCTTCTCCGTGGTGGCCTCCGGCGCAGCACCGCTGACCTCGCCCTGTTCATCAGCCCACGGGGTCAGACCCTCGCCGCAGTTCTTGTCTACATCGACGATCTCCTCATTGCGTCGCCAGACACGGCCGCCATCCAGCGTGTCAAGGACTTGCTGCACACTGCCTACCAGATGAAGGATCTTGGGTCCGCTCGAGTCTTCCTGGGCATGGAGCTCGAGCATGATCGCTCACAGGGCGTCCTGCACGTTCACGAGGCTGCCTATGTGAAGACCCTGTCCACTCGCTTCGCCGAGGACCTACCCCTCGTGCCTAGCGCATCTTCACCCATGTCACCCGATGGCCAGGTGAAGCTGAAAAGTCCTGACCCAGCTGTTGTGGGGGAGCCAGTTGATGTGACCACGTATCTGCGGGTCATCGGGTCACTAATGTTCCTTGCGACGACGACACGTCCAGACATCGCGTTCGCCGTTAACCTCCTGGCCCAGTTCTTTCAGGAGCCGCGTCACCTCCACTTTGAGGCCGCGATCCGAGTACCGCGCTATGTCGTCTCGACCCCTCGGCGAGGTTTCATGTTCCGCCGTCAGCCGTCCGTCGTCGTAGTGGGGTACACCGACAGTGACTGGGCCGGCAGTCCAGACGGTAAGAGTCGCACTGGGTGGATCTTTCTGGTCGCGGGCACAGCTGTGTCCTGGCGCAGTGGCAAGCAGGGGTGCATTGCTCGCAGCACTGCTGATGCTGAGTACGTGGCCCTTGGCTGAGGCGCGTGTGAGAGTGTTTGGTTGCGTCGTCTGTTGTCTGAGTTGCATCAGTCTGTCGCATCCATCACCTCGCATTGTGACAATGAGAGTGCCATGACCATTGCAGACAATGACGGTGTGCATCACACTCGCACAAAGCACATCAATGTTGAGTATCACTATGTGCGTTCGCTGTTGCACGACGACATCATCAGCATCGTGTGGGTTGAGACAGCACGGCAGCTGGCTGAATTCCTGAACAAGGCACTGAAGCGGGACTCGTTTAAGAAGGCTGTGAGTTCAGTCGGCGTGTGTCCGTGACTTGCTTTCTTTGTCTCTGCCTGCACTTCTGCGTGTCCTGGGGGAGTCTGTTTGTTGACCGTGTCTCTGCTCGCCCATGTGCACTACGACTGTGAGTCATGGGGGAGTGTTGGTTTTTGCGCTCATTGTGCTCTGGTGTGTCCTCCCGGCTTGTGTACATCGGCGTGCAGATGACTCACGGCGAGACTCGACGCTGATGGAGTGTCGTCCGGTGGAGCTGACGCACGCTGAGGTCGTCTTGCAGTTCGTTGGAGCCCCCTCTCTCCAGTGACGTGTTCAGCTCCATCGGCAGGCCTCCTCGGCGGTCGCGCTCCCGGTAGTCACTGCCATCGCAGTCGCTGTCTGCATGCGTCCAGCGCGTACTGTCGTGCCTGCGTCGTCATGCGCTGCCTAGGGTCCCAGTTGCATGTTGCATGGCCCTGTTTGGCAGCATAAACCGTCGTGGGCACTGCCTGGGTTCAGGCTGCCATAACTCCTCGCTACTATTTTTCTAGCAGATTCTGACCACACAGCTGCGTTTGCAGCGTTGGTATTATGGTATGGTCCAGTTTTCAGGCAAAACGGACGACGCCCGGGTTTTGGGCTGTCGGCCGTCTCGCAGGCCTCACCGAGAAAACCTGCCAGCCTGAAATTAGCTATTTTTCTGATTGGCTGATTAACTGAGTAACAATCTCTACAGAGCTGGGAGGGGGGGCTAGAGCTTGGAGGGGTCCCCCATTGCTGTTCATTCTTCATTCCTAATCAGTTGCTATCAGTTTTCAACTGCTTTGTGGCGCTAACTCTGGCGCGCGCGTTTCTGAGTAACAAACACAGAGCTTCCAGACTTAGACTCTAGAGCAGCAGACTGAGGGGGCAGCTGACTTAAGCAACTAGCGTGGAAGCCCGCACGCTGCATCAA
>SZWC01004992.1:46938-57779 GCA_023375785.1 Penium margaritaceum
GCAGGCCTCACCGAGAAAACCTGCCAGCCTGAAATTAGCTATTTTCTGATTGGCTGATGAACTGAGTAACAAGCTCTACAGAGCTGGGGGGGAGGGGGGGGCTAGAACTTGGAGGGGTCCCCCATTGCTGTTCATTCTTCATTCCTCATCAGTTACTATCAGTTTTCAGCTGCTTTCTGGCGCTAACTCTGGCGCGCGCGTTTCTGAGTAACAAACCCAGAGCTTCCAGACTTAGACTCTAGAGCAGCAGACTGAGGGGGCAGCTGACTTAAGCAACGAGCGTGGAAGCCCGCACGCTGCATCAACAACGCTGCTGCCCCAACCTGCTGCATAGACTTTCCTTCTCCGCACGCTGCCCAGGCCTTATCTTAGGCAGCACCAGGAAGCCCTAGTAGATCGCTGTACTTGGTGGATTGCTACCCATGCAAGAGAGAGGAGGAGGGGGCTGTCGTGCTCGACGGATCGCCACCGACTTACTTGGCGGAGTGTCGCCCACGGGCTGCAACTCTGCAGCCCAGTTCCTCTGCACCTTTGCACCTCTGCCGTACTCTAGATCCGACCCAACTCACGGCCTGAGCAGCAGCAAACACCATTGCAGCCGTTGTACTCACTGTGCCGTACAACAGTCCCCCGCGCAGCAGCAACAACTTTGGCGCCCAGCAGCAGCAGCAGCAAGCAGCATTGCAGAAGTAGCACGCACGCTGCCGTGCAACAGGCTTTTGCGCAGCAGCAGGAGCGTTGGCGCCTTCTAGCAGCAGCAGCATCAGCGCCTTGCGGCAGCAGCAGCAGGCAGCATTGCAGCAGCAGCACGCACGCTGCCGTGCCACAGGCTTTTGCACAGGAGCAGCAACGTCGGCACCTTGCAGCAGCAGCAGCATCGGTGCCTTGCGACAGCAGCAGCAGGCAGCATTGCAGCAACAACACGCACACTGTTGTGCCACACTCTTTCGCGCAATAGCAGCAGCAGCAGTGCCTTGTAGCAGCAGTAGCAGCAGCAGCAGCAGCAACGTTGTCAACCTCAGCAAAGGCTGTAGTTCTGTGCTTTTTGGCAGCAGCCGTCAACGACTGCCGCGTTCAGCCCATCAGCCTTGCAACTGCATCAGCCCTGCAACTGCAGCACCACGCACGCTGTAGCGGTGGTGGCGGCTGCCCAACAGCACTCTCTCTGGAGCACTGTTGGAAGCTGCCGCGCACGCACCACCGGGGTGGTGCACGCCAAACTGGCTTCCTCAGACGTGCCAGGTGCGGCATCGCGCGGCGAACACCACGAGGAACAATTGGCGTGTCAGCCCCCGCCTTCGCCACCGGCTACGCGACAAAGCTCGCACATATCCACCGTGCCTAAGGCATTGCCAGTTTTCCCACGCCCACTGGGGCGGGGGAAACTCTGCCAAAATTTTCTCGGTAGAGCCCATTAGTCGTCACCATGCCTGGTGACGACGAGTCGGTCATAGCAGACCTTCAACGCTATCTGGCCCTTGCTCGCGACGCTCAGCGTGATGCTGAAGAGCGTCTCAAAGTCTCCAATGACAATCGTGCCGCCTTCGTAGATGAGGTGGCTGCGCTTGTGCTCAAGCGGCTGCCTGCTGCCTCTGTCCTGCCAGCTGGCTCCTCTGCTTGCACCGGTGCCGGTGTCTCTTCCACCCCACCTGGTGCTAACTCTGCTGCCTCAAACCCTGCTGTCACCCCATCTGCTGTCCCTCCTGCCGCAGTCTCCCGCCAACATGACTTCTTCTCCCAGCCTCCTGTCCTTTCTACTCGACTTGCCTTCTCTTCCTGGGAGACCCGGTTTAGTTCATGGGCTCAGGGAGAACGTCTGTGGGAATACTACTTCCCTGCCACACCTTCTTTGAACCCTGTCGCTGATGAGTCTGCTCGCGCTGTCCGCGCCCTCATTGCTGCTGCCCCTGAGACACTCGTCGACGACGTTGGCACTTATAATGCTGACCCCACTGTTTAGCGTCTGGCTGACCCAGTCGGTGTGTACACCATACTTCGTCGGCGCACAACAGTCACAGGTTAGGCGGCGCAAAGTGCTCTCATCGTTCAGTTCAACACACTCTTAATGCGTGCGGACGAGTCGGCCGACGCCTACTGGGCACGTGGGCTCAAGCTGCTTCGCGAGCTTGGTGAAGCCGCACCAGGTCAGCTATCCGCTCTTCACACCATGGTCAACGGGTTGATCCCTGAGCTGTCCTACCTTCTCCGTGATGTCAAAGCAGACGAGCGGCAACGTCTTGCCTCCCCGCCTGTTCCACCCAAGTCCCCTCCAGGCGTTGGTGCCCTCTGGGACTTTGTCGCTGAAAGGCTTGCAGCCTGGTGGACGAGCCTCCAAAACAAGTGCCTTCATCGCTCTGCAGTCACAGGGGTGGCCGCCATCTCCATTGCCACCTCCACTTCTTCCTCTGCTGCTACATCGGCCTTGTCTCCATCCTCTTCTCCTTCCTCTTCTACCTCTACGGCCACGGTCCTTGCCTCCCAGGGCCATGGACGTGGACGCGGTCGTGGGCAAGGCAAGGGGAAGGGCAAATCTGCTGCGCCGTCTCGTGCTCTTGGTGAGGTGGTGTGCTGGAACTGTGGCTCCTCTGAGCATTCCGCTTGCAAGTGCCCTGTACCCCCTGATGACGTCCGCCTCGCACGCGCCATGCGTGGTCATTGGGCGTGCACCAGCGGGTCCTCCTCTTCTTCTTCCACTGTCAGCTCTAGCTCCAGCTCCAGCTCTACTTCGTCTGCAAGTTCCTCCCCAGCTCAGGCCTACTCTGCCGCCGGTGTCGCCGGCGTCCATCCGCCTGTCCTCTACCCTTGGGGCTGGCCGCCGACCTATGGAGCGCCCGCCTCCGCGGGCCCACCTTCCTCGGCCTACATCCCTCCTCCATGGATCGCCCCTCCCTTGAGCAAGCCTGCTCCATCGTCTACTGCCCCCGTCGACAACGAGCGCCAGCTGGAGCAGTCTCTCCTCCAGCGTCTTCACCTTCGTGATCAGGGAGGTGAGAGTGTGTCTTCGTTGGCCAGGGGTCTTGCCTGTCAGACTGACACCGTCCTTCGTGGGGACCCCCCCGGTCACGTCCTTGGGTTGTCATCCTCGTCTGTTCTGTGGGTCGAGCATTGGCAGTCTGTCGTTCTCCCTCGTTGTCTTGCAGCATGTGCCTCGTCCCTGCCCTCCGTCGGCACTGTCACCACCTGTGGAGTCCTTGCCCGTGTCCGTGTCTCTGGTGGCTTCTGGGGCCTTGACTCCGGAGCCACCCATCACATGACCTCTGTTCGGTCCGCCTTTGTCTCCTTGGGTCCTGTCGGCGCTGTTTGCTTTGTGCGCACTGGTTCCGGCTAGCTCCTTCCCGTCCAGGGCATTGGTGTTGTCCGCTTTGTCGGTCCCAGTGGCATGTTGTTTCTGCCTGACGTTCTGTTCGTGCCTTCGTTGGAACTCAGCCTGCTATCGGTGACGTCCCTCGACGATCAGGGCATGGATTTCTCAGCTAGTCAGGGCGTAGGCACTGTACGTCTTCGCTCTTCTGGTCGTGTCGTCTTGCGGGGGGTTAAGGGTGACAAGCTGTATCGTGTCCCCCTTCATGCCCCCTTTGCACCCGCTGTTGGCTTGTCTCTTGCTCACGTTGCGCCTTCCCTTTCTCCTGCTGATATCCAGCTCTTGCATCACCGTCTTAGCCATGTGCACACTGATGCTATCACTAGCATGCTCCGCCTCCAGCCCGCTTTTGGCTTGTCCCTTTCCACCTTCCCTGTGCCATGCCCCTCTGACTACCTGGACTGTGCCCAAGGCAAAATGCATCGTTCTCCCTTTGCCTCTTCGGACTCCCAGTCTGCTCACCCTCTTGATCTTGTTCATGCCGACGTCATGGGGCCTCTTCCCCATGACTTTCTTGGGGGACTCGGGCGTTACGTTCTGTGCCTTGCTGACGATTTTTCTCGTTTTCGCTGGATCTTCGCTCTTCGCCAAAAGAGTGATGTTGCTTCTGTCATCGCGTCATGGCTCGTTCAGGCTGAACGTGCGTGTCAGCGTTCATCGCGCGTCTTTCGCAGTGATCGTGGCGGTGAGTTCCTTGGACCCACCGCCCGGTTTCTTGAGTCCCAAGGGGTGTGTCTGGAGACCTCGGCTCCCTACACACCTCAACAGAACAGTGTTTCTGAGCATTGGAATTGGACCCTTGCCGATGGTGTCCACACCCTTCTGTCTGAGTATGGGCTCTCCCCTCTCTTTGCCTTTGAGGCCATGAGCTATATGACCTGGGTGTGGAATCGCGTCCCTCACGGTCCTCTTCCCCGTACCGTTACGCCCTTTGAGCGCTGGTACGGCTCTCGTGCTGACCTCCGTCTAGCTCGCGTTTGGGGTAGTATTGCGTCTGTCTGGCTCTTGGAGGACCTCCGCGACGGGAAACTCTTCCCGCGTGGACGTCTCTGCCCCTTCTTGGGCGTTTCCTCCCAGTCAAAAGCCTTGCGCTTCTGGGACTCAGAGCGTCAGCGCGTCATTGAGTCCCGGGATGCCTTGTTCTTCGAGTCCGTGTTTCTCCGTGACCTCGATCGTCACTCGTCCGCTGCGACCCTGCTCCCGCTCTCTCGGTTGCGGGGGGAGGTTGGCCCTGTAGTCCCATGTGCCCCTGCCGTCCCCGCTGCTGTCCCGTCTTAGCAGCCTTCACCCTCGGAGCGTTCTCCAACGACCAACACTGCGACTCCACCATCCTCTAACACCCCCCCATCGGTGTCGTCTAGCTCGCTTGGAGCTCCGTCATCCCCTGTGGTGTCCTCATCTGTCCCTGCTGAATCCGTCTCTCGTGCATATTCCGCTGCGTCCCCATCCAGTCCGCTCACTCCCGTTGTGCCCAGTCCACCCAGTGCTCCTCCACGCCCTGCAACCATCCAACCTTTTGTTCGCGGCGGCCGCCTGCGCGCTTCCCTCTCGCTCCTCTAGTGCTGCAGCGTCCTCTGTCCAACCTTCGCAGACCTCGTCTGGACAATCCCCAGCGCTACCGACTAGTATGGACGCCCTGGGCCTAGCCAGAGGAGTTGTGCATCCTGGCTCTGTCCTTGGGTACACATTGCTCACATCCGAGCATGAGCGTGCGCTCGAAGCCTCCATCTTTGGGAGCATTGCCTAGTGCAATGCAACGGTTGCTGCCCCGCCGCCATCGCCTGACCCGACCACTATTCTCCAGGCACGGGCAGCACCCGACTCCCAGCAGTGGGAGTCTGCCATGCGGGACGAGCTGAGAGCCCTGGATGACCACGCCGTATACGAGCTGGTCGATCTCCCACCAGGCCGCAAGGCGATTGATGCCCGCTGGGTCTTTCGTCTTAAGTACAAGCCTAACGGCGAGCTCGACAAGTACAAGGCCCGACTTACAGTAAAGGGGTTTTCTCAAGTCCCCGGTGTTGAATTTGACGAGACTTTTGCTCCCGTCGGACGCTACACCACAGCTCAAGCCCTCCTGAGCCTTGTCGCACACCACGACTGGGAGCTCGAGTAGATGGATGTAAACAATGCCTTTTTGCACGGTCGGCTGGATGAGGAGATTTACATTGTGCAGCCTCCAGGGTTCTCTGACGGCACCGATCGAGTTTGGAGACTGCGAAAGGTCCTCTATGGCCTCAAGCAGTCACCACGGTGTTGGAACCACGAGATCACCTCCACCCTGGAGAAGGGGGGATATCGCCAGAGCACGATGGATCCCTCCCTCTTTGTCACTCCACGATCGGCACCCTTTGCTGCCATCCTCGTGTACGTCGATGACCTGCTTATTGCGTCCCCGAGTCGCAAAGCTGTGTCAACTGTGAAGTCCCTGCTACAGTCCACGTACAAGATGAAAGACCTGGGTCCAACTCGCGTGTTTCTTGGCATGGAGCTTGAGCGTGACCGTGCTCGTCGCGTTCTCCACATCCACCAGGCCGCGTACGTCAGGAGCCTGGGGGAGCGCTTTGCCTCCCTGCTTGAGTCTGTCCCCACTGCCTCAACACCGATGACGCCCGCCAGGCAGAGGTTGTTGAAAACTCTGGACGTGTCAAAGCTGGGGGAGACAGTGGACATGACCGACTACCTGCGAGTCATAAGGTCTCTCATGTACCTGGCCACCACCACCAGAGCAGACGTAGCCTTTGCTGTGAAATTCCTTGCTCAGTTCTCACAGTCTCCACGTGCACGCCACATGGAAGCCGCACTACGTGTTGTGCGGTATGCGCTCTCCACTGCCCGAGCTGGTCTCTGTTACCGGGCGTAGCCGTCAGTGGTCGTTGATGGATACACTGACAGCGATTGGGTGCATGACACGGATGCACGCAGTCGCACTGGCTATGTCTTTCTTGTTGGTGGGACTGCGATCTCCTGGAAGAGTGGCAAGCAGGGTTGTGTTGCACACAGCTCCAGTGAGGCAGAGTATATTGCCCTTGGTGCTGGAACCTGTGAGAGTGTCTGGTTGTGCCGTTTATTACAGCAATTGTGTGTTCACATTCGCTGCATCACCTTGCGTTGCGACAACCAAAGCACAAAGGACATTGCTGAACATGATGGCATGCATCACACTTACACAAAGCATATCAATGTGGAGCATCATTTTTTGCGTGAGCGTGTGGCTGCAGGCGATGTTCAGATCGTGTGGGTGGACACCCGACAGCAACGTGCAGACTTCCTCACAAAGGCACTTAGCAGCAATGTCTTCAAGGCCGCAGTTCACGCTGTTGGGCTTTTGTGTCATCGTGATCCTCTTGGTTGATCTGTTGTGCCAGTGCCTGTGTACAGTCTTGTGTTGTGTCACTCCTCGTAACGTCGGTGTAGTGCCTGTTGTGCCATTGTGCAAGTCGGCCGTGGGTCATGGGGGAGTGTTGGTTTTCTGTCAGTACCACACGGTGACCTCTGGCCTCGTTGCACACTCACCTCACGGTTGCAGGTGACTAACTGGAGAGAGGCAACCCCTGCTGGCATGACTACACGGCGAGCCTCATAGCCGGGCTTCTACACAAGTCTCACATGCCTCTGGCTGGCTTGCATGCGTGCACACAAAGCTACTTCGGGTTCACACTCTAGCCTCTTCTTCTACAGGTTGTTCTCTTCAGTGTCCTAGTTTACAGGTTGCAATTTGATAGTGGGTAGCTTGGTTCAGGTCACTTAACTTGGAGTGTGGCGAGTAAGATCGAGCTCGCTGCTCGCTTGCTCGCCTCCTCCCCACCTGACGGCTACCACCTCATCCTTCGTTACTCGTCGTTCCTTGTTCGATCTATCTGAACTTCCACGAAAACTGCCTATGGCTTCTGCCCTCCATTGCTTGGCGTCTTCCTTGCACTAGCCCAGCTGCTGCTTGCTTGTCTAGCACAGTAGCCTACCGCAGCGCTGATTGTGATAACTCAGTCTTATCCATGCTTGTGCACATCCTTCATGCGTGTTGTTAATGAATTATAAGCATGCAAATGACCTCTTGGCTGTGTCCACACACACATCATCGTTGCATGTGACATTCAAAGTGAAGCTCCCAGATGCTGATCATTCGACACACAATGGGACATGTGGTTCTGACACACCAACCAAGTCCAATGAATATTCCTCCAAAGATGGCGCTTGGTGTGCTCCGTTTGGACACATTTGAGACCTCATGTTAGTTTGTCTACCAAACACGCAAGTGCCCTCTTGACTCCTTCCACTCTCTCTCTCTCTCTCTCTCTCTCTCTCTCTCTCTCACACACACACACACACACACACACACACACACACACACACACACACACAATTCCTACAGGTGACTAAGCATAACTAAAGCTATGGAGCCGGGCATCACTGGCGTCTTTGCCGTGTGCAAGATCGGTGGGCTCGACCATGCTCAGCTCTATTGGAGCTGATATCTTGCTCCTCCAACAATTTGGTGATGAACCAAATGATGGCTAAAACATGAGAGATACACTGAGAGATGCATGCAGCACATACGCTCGTGGCCGATGTGGTTTGTGGTTTCATGTACCTTGCATGCTGTGCTTGCTGTCTCATTATTGCCTGGATTGCTGATCCTACGGGGCCACACGCTCAGTCGCTCTTGAGAAATTGCTAGGCAGCTTCCTAACCTTGCTGCTGCTGACGTGGCGACACTGTCCAGTCAACTAGCGCACTAGCAAGCAAGCAGGTACAACAAATAGCAAGGATCAGGCTAGGGAGACGCGCAAAGTCTCATAAGCTCCAATAGCTTAGTAATGCAGAGAGAATTGACAACTGACAAGCACATAGGATAAATACCTGCCGTGGCACACATCGGGTGACGCACGCGGCAGTGTCAGTTTGTCCTAAAACCGGCTCAGAACCACTGTTTTGGTCGTAACTCTGCGCACATGCATCCAAACGCAACATCGTCTGAACCTAGAGATGCAGAATCTCAAGCTGGACGCTACGACTAGGCACACGCACAAGTCCGGCATTGATCGGTGGACAGAGAATGCAAAACATGCAAATGGGGCTCGAGAGCCAGTCCACCGAGAAACATCTAGCATCTGCAGAAAAGCTGGAGAGCACCCCAGCAAGTATCCGGGATGTCGTGGCAACCGTCTGGCAGCTGCTAGTGAATGGACCCACCAACCGTTGGTGCTCCAGCGCTAGTTGGGCCTGCATCAGGGATTTGCACGAGCATGGACACGGCTGAGTGGTCACAGTAAGCTGTACAAACAGATAGAAACAACTCACATCACAACATTGCCCCATGACCCGATGGTACGCATGTCCATACACGTGCAGAACTGACATAGGTGCACAACAAGATGCTCAACAGTCCATGCTCACACACCCCACTCTCAGCCACTCTCAGGCAAGGTGCGTAGCCTGACAGAACGAATGGCTACCATGAATTTTCCGCGTGCAAGTGCCTTGGTCACGAAGTCAGCCCGCTGCATGTCCGTGCCGACCCAGATGACGGAGATCACCTGTCGCTCCACAAGATCACGCACAAAGTGATACTCAAGAGCAATGTGCTTCGTGCGTGCATGAAACACATCAGAGTTCTCTGCAATGGCAAGAGCACTCTTGTTGTCACAGCGTAGAACGATGCAAGGCACAGACTGACGCAACTCACAAAATAGACGCTGCAGCCATACCGCTCCAGCAGCCCCAGCCCCCAGAGCAACATACTCAGCCTCTGATGAGCTACGTGCGATACAACCCTGCTTGCCACTACGCCACAAAACAGCGGTGCCACCAAGCACGAACACGTAGCCTATCCGACTGCGCCAATCAGTACTCCACGCCCAGTCGCTATCTGTGTAGCCGTCGACTACCACCGAGCACTGCCGTCAAAACCAGAGTCCGAGGTACGGTGTGGACACCACGTACCGCACCACTCGCACAGCCGCATGAAGGGCTCTCGCCCGAGGACACTGTGAAAATTGTGCAAGGAGGTTGACGGCAAAGGAAATGTCGGGTCGTGTGGTGGTGGCCAAGTACATCAAAGAGTCAATCAGGCGCAAGTACAGGGTCACATCCACTGTCTCCCCCAGTTCTGCAGGATCATCCACCTTGAGAGCATCATGCCCGTCAGGTGTGATGGGGGTGGAGACTGTAGGAACTGCACCCAGGAGGTCAGCAAACCGCTCCCCCACAACGTGGGCGTAACGTGCCTGATGTAACAAGAGTGTACGTTGCTGAGGATTGAGCACGATCTCCATCTCGAGAAACACAGCTGCAGGGCCAAGGTCCTTCATCCTGTAAGCAGCCTGCAAAACTGCCTTGGCCTCCTTCACGGCCTCCATAGATGGAGACGCAATCAGGAGGTCGTCCACGTAGACCAGGACGGCTATGAAGCTCTCAGCTGTCCATCTGAGAAAGAGGGACGGGTCAGCGTCACTCTGCACGTAACCGGCACATGTCAGTGTGCCGATAATCTCCAAGTTCCAGCACCTGGGTGACTATTTCAGGCCGTACAAGGGCTTGCGCAAGGGCCAGACCTTGTCACTGACCTCGAACCCAGGTGGCTGGACCATGTAGATCTCCTCCTCTAAGGTGCCATGGAGGAACACGTTGTTCACGTCCATCTGGTGCAGCTCCTAGTCATGGTGAGCAACAACCCCGAACAATGCTCGAGCGGTGGTCATGCGGCCAACGGGTGCAAAAGTGTCAGTGAAATCTACTCCCTTAACCTACGAGAACCCTTGGCCGTCAAGCGAGCCTTATAGCGATCCATTGTGCCATCAGGCTTTACCTTCTTGTGAATGACCCACTTGGCCTTTACAGCCTTCCGCCCAGACGGGAGGTCGGCAAGCTCATAAACACCGTGCTCACGGATGGCTCTCAGCTCATCCTCACAAGCAGCACGCCACAAGTCTGCATCGTGAGCTGAGAGTGCCTCTTTCAACGTGTGTGGATCAGGCGTCGTCGAGGGAGTACTCCGAGTGGCTAAGACACATGCCTCCGGACTTGGTCTGACCACGACAAGATTGGTTGCAGCATCGCAAGCGACCAAGAACTCTCGGGAGACCAACTCGTGGCCGACAGGACATGCTGGATGCTGTCAACCGGCCTGAGGCGAATGGACTAGAAAACAGGGCCGACACAATAGCACCTGCCGTGCGCTCCTAGCATTTCAGCTAGGAGAAGATATCACCCTCAGGATCACGGTTCCACACTGAGCAGTTCCTAGGCAATCACTTGCTAGCAACTGTGTCCACTTAACACTTGGTCACTTTCGCGCGAGGTCCTAGTCAAAGACTAACTCCTGGGGCTTAGACCAACCAATATCTTCTTTATACTGTTCCTTAGTTGGACAACTCTGTGAGGAGCATCTAAGGCCAGATTGTGTAATTAGAATGAGGAATGAGCCTGGTACATATAGTCCTAGGCCTGGCTTCTAAGGTGTGTGGGTAGTGGCACTTTT
>SZWC01004992.1:100602-117953 GCA_023375785.1 Penium margaritaceum
GGCGCGGGAGTGTCATGCACAAGGCACTCAACTGCATCAAGGTGGACATGACAGAGGCGACGGTGAAGAAGGCAATGTTGGTAAGGGGACAGGGTGCCGGTGACAAAGACACGCGTGGTCGGGCTAGGTGGCAGGGGAGATGCATGGAAGCGAGTGCAAGTGACATGATAAAGGTCATGACGGAGCTCACCGCGCAGGACAACCTCACCAGAGGCTTGGACAAAGATGGTGGTGTAATCGCTAACGTGGATGACGCCGAGCCCCACGCGGGTAAAAGCACGAACAAAAAGGAGGCTAAGCTCGAGATCAGGCACAAATAGAACGTCGGAGACATACACGAGGCCAGACGGACCACTGAACTGGACGACACCGACACCGCGCACATGACCTCTTGGCCAACAGCTGTGCGGACTGAACGGACGGAACCAACAGGACCAAAGACAACGAACATGTCACGAAAACAGGTCATGTGGTGTGTAGCGCCAGGATCAACAATCCACGAGCCATCAACAGACCTGGTGGATGTGGTGATGGAATAGCGGGCAACAGAGCACAACGAATCAACATGGACATCACTTGGGCGCTAGGCCTGCTCAACATGCAAGAGACGACGCTGGCAATCATCCAACCATACCTTCTCATCAGGACCATTAAGCCACTCTGACTCCACAACAGACACAGCCGAACGATCATCACCACGCAACTTTCCAGACATAGAACCAGCAGTAGACACAATCGTCTCAGTCCGCACGTGCGTACCTCCCTGAAGGGTGCGGACAACCTGCTCGAGCTCTACAAGGCATCGGACCGCGTCGTCAAGAGGAGTTGCGGGGACCACGGTGGGTGAGGCAGTAGCAACCCGTCTAGCCGAGAACTCTGAGGCGGAGGAGGCACCAGACGAGGAGGTAGAACGGGCCTCATAGGCCAGGCGGATCCCGCGCGTGACATACTGCCAGTCGATGGGGCAGCCAGTTAGATGAGTGTAGCCGGTGTAGCGATGGAGGCCACCGCAACTGTAGCAGATCGCCTAGCGGCTGCTGCCGCCGGTTCCACCCCCGGCAGGTGCTGTCTCCTGTCCTCCCCCCTTCCTGCCGCCACCGCGGCCCTTGCTCTTCTTCTCCTAGGCGGCTGATGCACTCGTGGGAGAGGAGGAGGAAGTAGACGCCGCTGAGGACTGAGGGGCACTGGAGGAAGAAACTGCCACGGCAGCCATACCGGCCAGGTCCTCCCAGTGCAGACGAGCCGTCTCAACCGCCCCTGTCTGCTCCACATAGATGCGTTGTGCCCACTACAATAGGGTGAGGCAATGAGAGCGACGCTCAAGCTCGCGATGGCGATAGAAAGTAAACATGGCACTGTACCGCTTAGCAATCCCAGCATGATAGTGGTCAGTGCGCCTAGCTGAGTGGGGGCCAGTATCCCAAGCCAGGTGCAGAGCCGCATGGCCTGGCGCGAGTACTCAGTTGGAGTCTCCGACTCACCCTGGCGAAGCGAGTTGAAGTCTGCGACATGCTGGGCGTGGGTGGCTGTTGTCTCACCCTCCAGCAAGGTGAGGGCTAGGTCCCAGGCACCGCAGGGGTCAGCGCCTATGCCGCTGAAGTAGTCCCCGACGAAGGGAGCATAGTCCAGTACGGAATCCCGTGGGACAGCCATGGTCAGGCCATGCACGGCACGACGAGCCATCGCACACTGGCGAGGATCATCAGTCTGGTACTGACTGTGGTAGTATGGCCAGACCCCCTCTGCCAAAGCCCACAGGTTGAAGCGCATGTACCAGGCATCGAAGCCAACCGCGGGGGAGTACTGCGGTGGTGGAGTGTCAAACTCCTTGGGTGGCTTCTCAGTGGGTAGTGCCACCTGAGAGGCCACCCATGCGCGGGCCCTGACCCTCCCTACGACTNAACATGGCACCGTACCGCTTAGCGATCCCAGCATGATAGTGGTCAGTGCGCCTAGCTGAGTGGGGGCCAGTATCCCAAGCCAGGTGCAGAGCCGCATGGCCTGGCGCGAGTACTCAGTTGGAGTCTCCGACTCACCCTGGCGAAGCGAGTTGAAGTCTGCGACATGCTGGGCGTGGGTGGCTGTTGTCTCACCCTCCAGCAAGGTGAGGGCTAGGTCCCAGGCACCGCAGGGGTCAGCGCCTGTGCCGCTGAAGTAGTCCCCGACGAAGGGAGCATAGTCCAGTACGGAATCCTGTGGGACAGCCATGGTCAGGCCATGCACGGCACGACGAGCCATCGCACACTGGCGAGGATCATCAGTCTGGTACTGACTGTGGTAGTATGGCCAGACCCCCTCTGCCAAAGCCCACAGGTTGAAGCGCATGTACCAGGCATCGAAGCCAACCGCGGGGGAGTACTGCGGTGGTGGAGTGTCAAACTCCTTGGGTGGCTTCTCAGTGGGTAGTGCCACCTGAGAGGCCACCCATGCGCGGGCCCTGACCCTCCCTACGACTATTGTGACACGCTGCGCCGCTTCCGAAGCATCCTCTGGATCCACAGTGCTGCCAACAGGCACGCCTTGCTCCCCAAGAGTATTTTCCTGCTGTCTTTCGTGCTCCTTGTCATCATCAAAGGCCTCGTTGAGGAACTCATCCGTGGAGTCATCGTCGGTTGCCATGCGCTCCATGCCCGGCATGCCTCCACGTGACTGCCGGCACGCCCGTGGTATCGGTCAAATGACGACCTGCTGCGACTGTAGCTCAAGAGCCTGTTGCATGTCCAACAGACTTGATCTGACATTGTTTTGTGCGTCGAGCAACCTGGCGACCACACTAGTGCGTTGACTGGTGGCGCGACTGCCGCTCGCTCCAGTAGCGGAGGAGACCACGTCTGTTTTGGTCTCCCCTTTCCCTGCCGTCCGCGAGGCCATGGGCGGCATGACTGCATTGGTGCTCTTGATGTCGGTTGCTATCAGCTGATGCTGGTCGTTGCTGTCACGGCCACCAATCTTGCTATTCGTGGCTGTTCATGGCTGCCGCTGCTACTACTGCTCTTGCCGCCACTGCCGCCACTGCCACTACAGCCGCCATCGTCCCTGCCGCCAGTGCCTTCACTACCGTCCCTGCCGCCGCTGCCGCTGCTGTCGACGCTGTCGCTGCTGCCGCCGCTACCTCTATCGCCGCTGCCGCCGCTGCCGCTGCTACCGACGGTGCCGCTGCTACCGCCGCTACCTCTATCGCCGCTGCTGCCGCTGCCGTCACTGTCACCGCTATCGCCGTTGCCACCACTGCCGCCGCTACCGCTAGTGCCGCCGCCACCGCTACTGCCGTTGCTGTCACTACAGCCGCCACTGCTGCTGCTGCTCGGCGGTGCCGAGCATGCGCCCGCCAGCCGGCCTCCCGCCGGCTGTCGCTCGCTGGCCGCCGGCCGCCGTCCGCAGCCAGCCAGCCGCCTGCCGCCAGCTGCTGAGCGCTACCTGCCGACCGGCGCCAGCCGGTCAGTGCCGGCCGGCCGCTGCCGCTTCGCGCTGCGTGCTGGCCGCCGGCCGCTGCCAGGAGCCCGCAGCCCGCGGCCTACTGGCGCGCCGCTCGCCGGCCGCTGCTCACTGGCTGGCTGCTCGTCGGCTCGCCGGCCGCTAGCCGCTTGCAGCAATCCATGGGGTCCAACCTGTGACATGGCAGCGTGGGTCGCGCCCCTCAGCCACAGCTGCCGTCGCTCGCGCTGATGCTGTCGCTGCCGTTGTCGTTGGCACTCACATCACCTCGTGACGTGACGGATGGTGGGTCCTCCCTGGACTGGTGCTGCGTCCTTGCTATGCAGCCACGCGAGAGCTGTCTCACATGCTCTGATACCATAAGAAACTTCCTAGAAGTTGCCTGATTAGACTGCCTACCCACTGTGTGTGACACCAAGCAGGAAACGGCAAGGGTTTGGTCAATGATGGACACGTCAAGTGCTTATCCATAGAAAGTACATGCAAGGAGTAGTTACACAAATGAGTCACACACACATAAATAGGTGCGACCGCTCTAGGTTCGCACCACACACTAGGGTAGCGTTTCGCTTTGTCTCATACAGCCACAAAACTGCAACAATCATAACTCAGTGCAAGCATATCGGAATCAGGTGCCGTCTGAATGGCTAGAATCAGAGTCTGAAGCACTACAACCCTGCAGCAAGCACAGACAGAGATGCTGCACCCCAGTGCAGGCCGTCGAGTCCCTCACTAGCTCCACTCCTTAGGGCGCCACCGAGCGCCAGAAGAGCCCGGCCGCCGTCGGGCCCACCTCAAGCATTTGCACATGGATGAACATGAGCCGACTGATCACAGTGCTCCGTGAGGACACCCATCAACAATAACCTGTACATTTTACTATGACCACTTGGCCGTGTCCATGCCCGTGCAGATCCCTGATGCGGACCCAGGTGATACCGTTGCGCTGTCTGGTGGTGGACTACCAGCTTGGAGCTGACCGACAACTGTCCCAGAGCTCTGGACGCTGCGTGAGACCTCTTGTAGTTTTTCTGCATCACGTAGGAGTTTATCAGTGGACTGGTCTTGGGCCCGATTTGCATGTTTTCGCATTGTGTGTCCAAAGTTTGATGCCAGATACATGCATGTGACCAGTTGTAAAGTTTGGCTTGTGATTTTGCATGTCTAGGTTCAGAGGGCGTAGCGTTCCGACATGTCTACATTGAGATACGGCCAAAACACTGGTTTTGGCCTGGTTTTAGGACAGAATTCGTGATGAAGCTAGAAATGCTAGGCAGCAGGTTGGGGCAGCAGCGTTGTTGATGTTGTGTGCAGGCTTCCACGCTTGTTGCTTAATCTGCTGCCCCCTCAGTCTGCCGCTCTAGAGTCTAGGTTTGGATGCTCTTGGTTTCTTACTCAGAAACACGCGCGCAAGTGTTAGTGCCAGAAAGCAGCTAAAAACTGAAAGTGATTGATTAGGAATGAAGAATGAACAACAATGGGAGACCCCTCCAAGTTCTAGCTCCCCCCCCCAGCACTGTAGACCTTGTTACTTAGCTAACCAGCCAATCAGAAAACAGACCTAGACCTATTTTCTGGAAGGCATGGTTTTCTCGATGAGCTCTGCCAGACGGCTAGCAGCCCAAAACCCAAGCGTTGTCCGTTTTGCCTGAAAACTGGACCATACCATAATACCGATGCTGCAAACACAGTCGTGCCGTCAGAAACAGCTAGAAATACTGCAGCAAAGAGTTATGGCTGCCCGAACCCAGGCAATGCCTACGATGGTCCATGATGC
Source organism: Penium margaritaceum (assembly GCA_023375785.1). Taxonomy (NCBI): domain Eukaryota; kingdom Viridiplantae; phylum Streptophyta; class Zygnematophyceae; order Desmidiales; family Peniaceae; genus Penium; species Penium margaritaceum. The sequence continues at coordinate 105,815 of SZWC01004992.1, forward strand.
CAAACAGTGCCTTACAACATGAGTCATGGATCCTAGACAGAGCATGATGCGGCAGACGCGACATTACAGTCGGATCCAATGCTGGACGCATGCTGACAGCATCTACGGTGGCAGTGACCGCCGGCGGTCCGACCGCCGAGGAGGCCTGCCGATGGAGCTCAGCAGGTTGTTGCAGGGAGGAGGCTCCAACGAGCTGCGTGTATGCCTCAGCGTGTGTCGGCTCCACCGGACGACACTCCAGCAGCATCGAGTCTCGTCATCAGTCATCTGCACGCTGATGTACACAAGCCGTGAGGACACAACAGAGCACAATCTGAAGTGCAACAAAATCAACCCTCCCCCATGACTCGCAGGCGCAATGCACATGGGCGGGCAACGACACATTCAACAAAGTGACTCCCCTAAGGCACATAGAGATGCATGCCAAAACAAAGGGTGCAATTCACAGACGCATGCCGACTAGACTCACAGCCTTCTTGAACGAGTTGCGCTTCCATGCCTTGGTCAAGAAGTCAGCCAGGTGCCGTGCTGCCTCAACCCACACAATGCTGATGCAACAGTCATGCAACAATGAACGCACAAAGTGATACTCAACATTGATTTGCTTTGTACGTGTGTGATGTACACCGTCATTGTCGGCAATGGCCATGGCACTCTCATTGTCACAATGCAACATGATGGATGCGACGAACTGACACAACTCAGACAGCAGACGGCGCAGCCACACGCTCTCACATGTGCTTGAACCAAGAGCTGCATACTCAGCCTCAGTAGTGCTGCGTGTAATACACCCTTGCTTGCTACTACGCCAGAACACAACAGTGCCGCCAACCAGAAACCAACTTGTGTGGTTCTTACCGTCTGGACTGCCGGCCCAGTCACTATCGGTGTAGCCCACCGCGACAAGAGACGGCGGAACATGAGACCTCGCCGCGGAGTCAAGATGAAATAGCGTAATACTCAGATCGCGGCCTCGAAGTGGAGGTGATGCGACTCCTGAGAGAACTAAGCCAGGAGGTTGATGACAAACGAGATATCTGGGCGCGTCATCGTCGCCAAGAACATCAGTGACCCGATGACTCGCACATACGAGGTCACGTCAACCGGCTCCCCCACAATGTCTAGGTCAGATCTCTTTAGCTTTGCCTGGCCATCGGGTGACATGGGTGAGGATACGCTCGGCACGAGGGGCAAGTCCTCGGTGAAGCGAGAGGATAGAGTCTGTACATAGGCGGCCTGATGGATGTGTAGGATGCCCTCAAAGTGATCATGCCCAAGCTCCATGCCCAGGAGGACTCGGGTACATCCGAGATCCTTCATCTGGTAAGCGGTGTATAGCATGTCCTTAACGCGCTAGATGGCGGCCACGTCTGGCGACGCAATGAGGAGGTTGTTGACATGCACCAGGACAGCGGCGAAGGTCTGGCCTTGCGGGGTGATGAACAGTGCGTGGTCAGCAGTGCTGCATAGGAGGCCATTGCGGAGGAGCGTGCGACTGATCTCTTGGTTCCAGCACTGAGGTGACTGCTTCAGGCCATAGAGGGCCTTTCGCAGCCGCTAGGCCTTCCCAGTACCGTCGTCAACGACTCAAGGCATTACCATGTGGAACTCCTCACCCTCCAGCGAGCCATGGAGAAAAGTGTTGCTTACGTCCATTCGATGCAGCTCCCACCCGTGCTAGGCAACCAGGCTGGATAGCGCCCGGCTAGTGGAGCATTGGCCATTTGGGGCAAAGATCTGGTCATAATCAACCCCAGGGACCTGAGCAAACCCCTTGGCTGTGAGGCGGGCCTTGTACTTGTCCAAGGATCCATCCTGTTTCCACTTGCGCCAGAAGACCCACTTGGTAGTGATGGCCTTCTGACCTGGAGGGAGATCGATGAGATCATACACGTGGTGCTATCGAATAGGAGCGAGCTTGCCAACGCAGGCAACATCTCAATGTATGGCCTCGGGGGAGGAACGAGCGTCGCGTAGGGTGGCTGAATCCTCTGGGTGCGCCGTGGAGTGTACTACAAGGGCGTGTGCATCTCGGGCTCTAGGTGGGACAAGTGTGAGTGCAGCTGTGACAACATGCCGATGCTCATGATGGAGCATGGCGTAGCCCAGTGCGAGGCCTGGGTGGAGGTCTGCAATGATGGCTGAAGTTGTTAGGCCGAGGGCCTTGGTGCTAGGATCCCCACTCAGTATCGTAGGAGTGGAAGAGACACGTGGGATGACGGGGGGCCAAGGCGCTACAGCGCATAGTATGGTGATCTGCGCGCTCACGAACGGCATAGGTCAGAGGGTGTCACCTGGACCATGTGTGTAGCGCGGTAGGGCAGTAGGTGGCACCGTCTCCAAGGTGCTGGCGGAGGCAGACGGAGGTGGTGCGAAGGGACCAAGGAATACGAACGAGACTCCCGGCGCGGAGGGACTAGCATACTAGACAGGAGCTGTTGGCTCGGAGGGACCAACGGACACGACAGGGGCTAACGGCCCTGAGGAGCCAGCGCACGCGAGTGGGACTGCTGACCCAGAGGGGCCAGTAGATGCGACCTGGTCTGCCAGCCCGGAGTGCCAGCGGAAGCAATTGGGGCTTTCGGCCCGGGGAAGCCAGCGGACGCGACAAGGGCTGCCGGCCCGGAGGGACCAGTGGACGCAACTGGGGCTGCCGGCTCGGAGGAGCCGGTGGACGCGATTGGGGCTGCCACCCTAGAGGAGCCGGCGGACATGACTGGGGATGCCGGCCCAGAGGAGCCAGTGGACGCAATTGGGGATGCCAACCCAGAGGAGGCAGCAGACGCGACTGGGGATGCCGGCCTGAGGGGGCCAGCGGACATGACTGGGGCTACCGACTCGGAGGGACCATGTGATGTGCCGCCCAAAAGCGGTAGGACGGGGAACAGACTCACCACTCCCCCCCCCCCACGTGACTGGAGGGACACCAACAAGCCGGAGCAGATGAGATTATGAGGGAAAATCTCCTGAAAGAAGAGGGCATCGCGGCTCTCGACGATGCAATGCTGGGAGGGATCCCAGAAGTGCTAGGCCTTGGACTGACGGGAGACACCGATGAAGGTGCAAGGACGTCCATGGGGGGCGAGCTTGCCTCCTTGCTGCGGGGCGGGCAACCACACAATGGCCACGCAGCCCCAGACACGAGCTGGGCGGAGGTCAGCACGCTGACCGCAACAGTGCTGGTACGGCGTACACTGGCGGGAAAGGGGTCCGTGGGGAATCCGATTCTAGACCCACGTCATGTAGGCCATGGCCTCAAAGTAGAAGTCATTGGAGAGGCTTGATTCGACTTGCATGGTGTGGACGGCGTCAGCCATGGTGCGGTTCCACTGCTCGGAGATGCCGTTCTTGGCCAATGTGTGAGGTGCCAACGTCTCGTGGTGGATACCGCGTGAGGCGAGGAAAGTCGTGGTCTCTCCCATGTACTCGTCACCACGATCGGAGCAAAAGCGGCGGAGGGGCCAACCACACTCACGCTCGGCATGGACAAGGCAGTCCCGAATGGTTAGAGCAACATCGTTCTTCTGCCGAAGGCAGAAGACCCAGCGGTAGCAAGAGTAGTCGTTAGTGAGGGTGAGGACATAGCGGTTATGCTCCCCGACAAACTCAGTAGGGAGAGGACCCATGCCATCGGAATGGACGTGGTCTAGAGGGGCGGACGCACGGGAGAAGGACTGCGGGTAGGTGGAGCGGTGCATCTTGCCGTGAGCGCAATCAATGCACTGTGTGGGGCACGGCCAGGGGAAGGAGTCCGGATCTAGGCCCTTGGCCGACAGGGTGCGGAGCATGATTTGAATCGCAACATAGTGCAGGTGGCAAAGGCGGCAATGTAAGAGAAGGGTGTGCTACGGGGAAAGGGTGCTGGTGACAAAGACATGGCCTGTCGAGGCGGACAGGGAGGGGATGGGGCGATGGGAGGACAGACTAGGTACATGCCACAGGTTGCCACGTGCGGTGGTGTGCAGATCGACAAGACCGGACGGACGTAATGACACAGTGCCAACGCCACGCGAGTGCAGTACGTCCCTGCTCATACAGTCAAGGGCAGTGACCGACAGAAGGCTGAGCTCAAGACCTGGGACGAAGAGGATGTCAGTCACGAAACATCACCAGTAGGACCACGAAAACAAACAACGCCGACACCTCGCATAGGTAACACCTATCCGGAGCCCGTCCGAACACTACACACATCACCAATAGGTCCAAGCACACTAAAGGCCTCGCGAGAGGCGGTCATGTGATGCGTGGCTCCGGAGTCGATGATCCAGGTCTTGGCAGGGTCCTGGACCGGAGTCGCCAATTTACTAATTGTCACATGGCAACAAGCAATTCACACTTCCCTGGGGGGGAGGGCGAGGTAGGCCGAGCTCAAGCGTGATGAACTGCTCCAATCGACGCTCTCGGGTGGACGGTCCGGGAGTGTAGACGTAGTGTGGAGTGACTACACCAAAGCCCGGATAGAAGGAGGACTACACCGAAGAAGGAAATGCAGGCACCAATGGCTACGCATGAGGCTGTTGTGGAGCTGGCGACGGAGGGACCAGTGGGGCTGTCGAAGGATTGGTGCTGCTGGACAGGGTGGAGGCGTCAGGGCTGGCGACAGTGACGGCGGCAGAGGCAAGACGGCGCTCACATTGGCGATGCATGGTGGCGATGACGCGTGCCTCGTCCGTTGGTAACGGGCAAGAATACCACCCGTGCCCTTGATGGCCACAATTCTGGCAGGCCGAGCCACCACCAGTCGGCTGCTGCTACTGAGGTGCATTACCCTTCTTTCCCTTGCGCTTCTTCTTTGCGGATGACAAAGAGCTAGTGGATGCAGCTGCTGTAGGGGAAGCGGCAGCCATAGAGGTGACTACAGGGGAGGCAAGGGCCTTTGTGCGCTCGATGCCGGACTCCAGATGAGCTTCCTCAATCCTGAGGAAGAGCTCGTATGCCCAGGGCATGAGGTTGCCCTTGGCCCCGATAGTGGAAAGGACACCTTGGGAGTAGTGGATGAAGACGTCAGCATATGCAGCGGTGGCACCGCGCTTAATGATGAGGAGCGCGGCCAGAGGGGGTGGAGCAGAGGTGCCTAGGCGATGGAGGATATCCTCAGCCTACTGCCAGTACGAGGTGACCGTCTCGGTCTCCCCCATGTGCAGGGAGTTGAACTCCCGTAGCAGGCGGCTTGTCTCAGCCTCGCTACATAGGCGATGGGGACGGGTGAGGACGTGCCATGTGGGCGCAAGGTCTGGGGTCCTGCCGGCATTAAAGTTGCCAAGCAAGGGCTCTACGGCCAGACGTGAAGCCGGAGGAGCGACTCGGATGAGGGCACGTACGGCGCGACTAGTGTCATACAGCTGGTCAACCTGGGTGGAGTTGAACGGAAGAGTGTAGTAAACCCACAAGCGCTCATCCTGTGCCCAGATGTGAAAACTGATCTCCCAGCCATGGAGTTGCTCACCAGCTTGAAGCGGCGGGGGCGGGGTCTCAAAGTCCTTTGGCCTCCAGCCTGCACCCAGAGTGTGGCCACGGACAGAGGTCACTGTCTGCTGCTAGGGGTGAGTCTGCTGCTGCGCCAAGTAATGCATGGCAGCAGAAACAGTAGGGGTGCCGTGCCCAAGGGGAAGGAAAGGCGGCAGGGCTGTGGTGTGAGTCTATGATGCCAATAGCTGTACTGCTGCAAGTTGGTGTGTCTGTACGGCAAGCTGTTGCTGAATGGCGCCCAGGGGGTTGGAGGCACCGGCGACAAAGCTTGTGACTGCTGCTGCTACTGCTACTACTGCTGGTGCTGTTGCTGGTGCTGCTGCTGCTGCTACTATTGCTACTACTGCTACTACTAATGCTACTACTGTTGTTGCTACTACTTTTGTAGCTGCTGCAAGTAAGGGGGGCTCGGGGTCCCCCCAATAGAGGAGGACCCTTCCCCACTAGAGCTGTTAGCCATGGTGGGATTTGGTGCTCCTCTGTTTTCTTTTTGTTGCTGATGTGAGTAGTGACATCAGCCTAGGATGGCTGACGTCAGTAGCTGCTGTTGCGTTTTTCCAGGGTGGCTGCTATAGAGTATCTGCCCCTGTTTTTCTCAATGTTTTTTTTTTGTTGATTTCGTCAGCAGTGACTTGAGCAGGGACGTCAGTATGGACGTCAGCTGACGAGTCCTGACGTCAGTAGCGGCCGGTCCTAGGGCTGCTACTCTGGCAGTTGCAAGGCAGATGTTATTGTTACTGCAGCCACTGCTGCTGCCAGTGTTGCTGCTGCTGGTGGTTTGTTGTTGCAATAGCTGCTGCTACTGCTGCTGCTACCGCTGCTGTTGTGGTTGTTGGTGCAACAGCGGCTATTGCTGCTGAAGGTGCTGCTCTTGCGGGTGCTGCCGCTGTTGCGGCTACTGCTGCGGCTGCTGTTGCTGCTGCTGCTGCTGCCGCTGCTGCTACCACTACTAAGCTATTGCGTGCTACTGCGGCTGCTATGGCTGCTGTAGTGGCTATGGTAGTGGTTGCAGCCGCTGCATAGCCGCTCCTAGGGCAAAGGATTTTTTTTCTTTTCATTGCTCACAACGAGCTCGCTGCTCGTTGTGATCAGTGAGCTATGAGCAGCAAGCTCGCTATGTGGTGCTTGCAGTTCAGTACTCGCTGCGAGCAGCGAGCTTGCTGCTTACAGGTCGTTGGTCGTGGCGAGTTGCACGCTGCGAGCAGTTGCTGCTGTTGTTGCTGCCGGCTGCTGCTGCAGCGGCTGCTGCTAGTGGCCGCTACTGGCTGCTGCTTGCTGCTGTTGCTACTGCAGCTAACTGCTGTTGCTGCTGATAGTGGTGCTCCTTGCTATAGCTACCGCTCGATGCCGATGTTGCTGCTGCTGCGAGTTGCTGTTGCTAGCTGCTACTGCTGCGGGCTGCTGCTGCTGCGAGTTGCTACTACTACGAGCTGCTACGAGCTACTACGAGCTGCTACGAGCTGCTACTGTTGCGGGTTGTTGTTGCTCCGCACAGCTGCGATTGGTGGCTGCTGCCGTTACTCGCTGCTGCTGCAAGCTGCTGCTGCTACTACGTGCTGCTGGTTTCAGTCACTGCACTTGGGTGATGTTGCCGCATGCGTCGTCGTCACGATGCCTGACGTCGCTGGCCGCGTACCTCCTTGCGTCACACATGGGGGTCAAAACTGCCAGAAAAAATCTGGCAGCATTTCCCCTGCACTGGCACGTATGGGGGTGCACCGGCGTTGTTTGGCACTGTACCCGAGTCTTCTGCTGCTGCTGCTACGCTCTGGCTCTAATACCAAGCTAGAAATGCTAGGTAACAGGTTGGGGCAGCAGCGTTGTTGATACAGCATGTGGGCTTCCACGATCATTGCTTAATCTGGTGCCCCCTCAGTCTCCCGCTCTAGAGTCTAAGTCTTGATACTGTGGGTTTGTTACTCAAAAACACGCGCGCTAGTCTTAGCGCCAGAAAGCAGCTGAAAACTGAAAGTGACTGATTAGGAATGAAGAATGAACAACAATGGGAGACCCCTCTCCAAGTTCTAGCTTCCCCCCCCAGCTCTGTAGAGCTTGTTACTCGGCTAACAAGTCAATCAGAAAACAGACCTAGACCTATTTTCTGGCAGGGAGGGTTTTCTCGGTGAGCACTGCCAGACGGCTGACAGCCCAAAACCCGAGCGTCATCCGTTTTGCCTGAAAACTGGACCAGACCATAGTGCTGACGCTGCAAATGCAGTTGTGCGGTCAAAAACAACTAGAAAAATAGCACCAAAGAGTTATGGCTGCCCAAACCCAGGCAGTGCCTATGATGGTCCATGATGCCCAAACAGTGCCACGCAACATGAGACATGGATCCTAGAGAGAGCATGATGCTACAGATGCAACATGGCAGTCAGATCAAGCGCTGGACACCTACAGCATCTGCGGTTGTAGTGACTGCCAGCGGCCCAACCGCCGAGGAGGCCTGCCGATGGAGCTTAGCACTTTGCCACAAGGAGGAGTCTCCAACGAGCTGCGTGTAGGCCTCAACGTGCGTCGGCTCCACTGGACAACACTCCAGCAACGTCGAGTCTTGCTATCAGCCATGTGCACGCTGATGCACACAAGTCGGAAGGACACAACAGAGCACAATCAGAAGTGCAACAACAAACCAACAGCTATCGCATGCGACAGACACCATGCGCCGCGGCAGGTAATTATGCCATGGACTTGTCATTTGTCATTTGTCTCTGCAAATGCTCTTGAAGCATTCTGACACTTTGCCTTGTGCCTCCTAGCCAAACCCTTGTCGTTGTGTACACGACTTGTGGCTTTAGTCACAGTTTGACCAGGAACTGACGCCTTGTCAGTGGCTGTGTTGCTAGGAAGCTTCCATGCATCTTCTCATGGTATTAGAGTGGTAAGAGAGTTCCCAACGAGCTGTGCAGCAGAGACGTAGCAGAGCAATAGCTATGAGGGTCACCGCTACAACCGATCCACACGGACCTGTAGACGTCACCCAACTGCCGGTGAAGTTACCCATCTTCAGCACGTGAGAGGGCATCAGCAGCAGCCGCTAGTAGCAGCAGGTGGCATCTGTAGCAGGCGGCAGCTGCTAACAATTGTAGGCATTTGCGCTCGCAGTGGCGGTAGCAGGCTGCAGCAGGCGGTGGCGGGTAGCCACAGTAGTAACGCGTAGTAGCAGTAGTAACACGCGGCAATAGCAGCGCGTAGTAGGAGCAGCGCACAGCAACGCTGTAGAGCGGCAGCAGGCAGCAGCCGCAATAGGTGACGGCGGGCAGCTATAGCCGCAGCAAGTATAAGCAAGCAGTAGCGGTAGCATTGAGCAGTAGTTGCTGCTGCAATAGTAGCGCGGTAGCAGAAGAGCATAGCAGTAGTAGCGCGTAACTAGAGCAACGCGTAGAAGTGAAGCAGGGTACAACTGTTGCAATAGCTGTGCAAGTAGCTGTGCGGCTGCTGCTGCAAGCGTAGGCACAGCAGTGGCAGCAGCTAAGTGGAAGCTGCTACAGAGCTTCCGTGCAGCTTTCGCACGGCTGCCGCGGAGCAGCCGCCTAACAGCTACGAGGGTTGTCAAAAAAAAGAGGAAAAAAAAGAAAAGGGGAAAACCGTGCTGACATTAGCATTTTCCTTGCTGACATCATCAGGTCCAAGCTGACGTCCGCAAACCCCTCCTGATGTCAGCATATGCCTTAGTCAAGTTTTGGGGCCGGAAAGTCAAAAATTGCCAGCGTTCCAAATCCTCGATAACGGATGACGGTTCTGACATCCGACCGGTTTTGACGTCCCGGTCCATACTGAGCGCCGACATGGCTCCGACTGGTGACAAGGACAACGGACCACCAGATCCTCCCTCCTCCTACTCCTCAGGGGTCATGAGCCCACGCTCGCAAGCCATTGTGGACCTGCGGAGTCAACAGAATGAGATACGTCGTCAGCAGCAACAGCAGACGGACGCCATCCGTGCCCTCACTGATCTTATTCGTGGTCAGACCATGGCCCCACAGAAGACATCCGAGGGAGGCGACGGTGCCATACCTTCTGCACAACAGTCAGCATCTACACCAAGGAGAGCAGTAGGACAGGACACGCCAATATTAGATCCTTTGGATGAGGACCCTGGCATGCCAAGTATGGAGGATGACAACCATGAGAGGGAGATTCGCGAGCTTCAAGAGCGTCTCGGCCAGCTTCAAACACGTTCCAGTTCCCGGATTTCTGATTCTCGCCTGATCCCTACTTCGATGACTTTCCTCACCCTGGTGTCTTCCCCATCCTTCCCCTTTCTCAGCCTGTGGTTGCTCTCCACACGGAGCGGCAACCCAAGGACTTCGAGACATCGCCTCCATGCTATGTCAGTGAAGACGGGTTTGACTACTGGGAGATCCTCTTCCAAGTCTGGGCCACCTCAGAGGGGGTGTGGCCCTACTATTCTTGGAGAGGCCGGCACGGGTGTTGGTGTTGATCCACGTGGGGGCTAGGATCCGGCTATTTCCTTGCTTGCTGCAGAGATGCACCCCACAAGCGCAGCTCACATTCGCACTTTCCACTCCCTTCGTCAGGGACCTGCCAAGTTTGCAACTGATTACTGGCGGCGCGCCATGCATATCTACATGTGCCTTAGGACTTCAGGAGGGAAACAGCTCTGGGCGCTTCGCACACTCATGATCGGAGTCTATCTTGAGCATGAAGACATCTTCTTGGGATACAACAACGATGTGCTCGAGCCCTTCTCCACCTCCCTTGAGCGTCTTCTTTGGGCGCATCAGCTCTTCCTCCTAGTGACTTCCGCCCGCGAGGTAGCCATGGTCCACCAGGAGAGTTCTCTTGCTGCAGCCATTATCGTGTCGCCGCCGACGCCCCTCTTGTAGACCACTTCTTCATCCTCTGGCACACCCTCCTCTTCCCCTTCCACCCCGGCTACCCCGACTCCGATGCAGGATGTGACAGCCGCGGCACAGGAGAAGAAGGGTAGGAAGAAGCGTGGTTTGGGTCAGCAGTAGTCGCAGCAGAAGCATCACTCAGGCAATAGTAGTGGACGCACTATCCATTGCTACAACTGTGGAGGCGCTCATCGCTACACCGAGTGCCAGCAGCCGCTTGACTGGACGCGGATCACTCGCGGTCTTAAGGGTGCACACGTGCAACGGGCTACGTCCAGCAGCACAGCCTCCAACCGTGCGGCGACCATGAGTGCACCAGTTCCCGCTTCCTCACCGGGGAGCAGTGGCGACCCGGACCCGCGTGACCGCACCATTGCCAAGCTCCGTCATCTTCTGGCGCTTTGCTTTCAGGGAGGTGCGAGTGTGTTGCCACAGCCGGGTGGTTCACGGACTTTTTGTTTGTCTGTGCTCGTTGCTTGTGATGACTCGTGTGGGGGGGTACAGCTGGCATGTGATGACGATGGACTTGACAGTACTGATTGGATTCATGAGTCGCACCTCTGTGCCCTTCGTTCTTCCTCCTCACCTGTTGCTCAGCGCCCATCCAAGGCCGAGTGCTCCATTGCCCGTTGCATAGTGACGTCCTCCGGTTGTGATCCCGGTGACACTTGGATCATCGATTCTGGTGCCACTCATCACATGACCTGTCGTCGTAGTGACTTCGTTGTTCTCAGTCTTGTTGCATCTATTCGCTCCGTCCGCACAGGCTCTGGTCAGTCGTTACCAGTCCAGGGTGTTGGGGTTGTGTGCTTTAATGGTCCGTCTGGCCCCTTGTATCTTTCTGAGCTGTCTGACCTTGAGCTCAGCTTGCTTTCTATGCGTGCCTGCACACTGATGGGCCTCTATGTGGAGCACACTGCAAACTCCGTGACTATGACAGCTATTGATACTCATACCATTGTTCTTCATGCCTCTGTTTTGGATGATCTTTATCATGTCTCTTGGATTCCTCTTCTTCCTTCTTGCTCTCCCTCCCCTCGTGCTGGAGTGTTTGTCACTGGCGTTCTTCTGCTAAGCACCAGCAAGTGCTGCATCCCTGTCTGTGTCATGTTGGCTCCGACACTATATCGAAGCTCATTCAAACACAGCCCGCACTCGGTCTTGACGCGGATTCTTTCGAGAAGCCGCCCAAGACCGATTGTCTATTTTGCAATCAGGGTAAGATACATCGTTGCACCTACCCTGACTCCCGTTCTGACCTTCTCGGTCCTCTTCCTGTTGAGTCTCTGTCTGATCGGGACAGATACGTCCGAAACCTGACTGATGACTTCACCCGGATGCGGTGGATCTACAGCATGCCCGTGAAGAGTGATGCCGCTCTCGCGGTTTGTCTCTAGCTAGTGGTGGCTGAGCGTCAGTCTCGCCATACGCTGCATACCTTCCGTTCGGGTCATGGCGGTGAGTTTCTTGGATAGATGGACAGTTTCTTCACCGAGCACGAAGTTTTTTACCAGGTCTCCACTCCTGCTACTCCTCAGCAGAATGGTATCTCTGAGTGCTAGAACCGCACCATGGAGGATGCGGTTTGCGCTATGCGGTCTGAGTGCAGTCTCCCGGAGTCCTTCACCTCGAAGGATTTGCCTTCATGACGTGGGTCTGGAACCACCCCCCGCACGGTCCCCTTCCAGACCACGTTACATCGTACGTGCTTTCGTTTGGCCACCGTGCTGACCTGCATCTCGCTCGTGTCTGGGGATCCTTGGCTTCTGTATGGTACACCGAGGACCAGCAGGGGTCCAAGGTCTTGC
>SZWC01004992.1:128884-141484 GCA_023375785.1 Penium margaritaceum
ATCATGGGTCATGTCAGATCAGCGTTGTCAAGATGAGGTGGAGAATTACTTTCTGTGGTCGATTTGGGAAACACTTGCCTATGAGCTTTGCCCTCATGAAACTCAAGAAAAGTATCTACCTTTAGCTCATGGGGACAGTCATCTGGGTGGAGACCCCATGCAACTATATGCATGACCATGCCCTCAATCAGGTCAGTGTGTATGTGTGCAAGATGGTTGTGCAGCAGTTCAGTGACGGTTGCAACATGTGCCTGTAGACGGTGTGAATGCGTTGAAACAAGGGGAAGGAGAGTCAGAAAATAGAGCATGTCTGGATGCAACGGCCCATTAGCAAGCAGTACACATGCTGCATAAAAAAGAGAGAATTGTTGTTTTTGCGTGACAGTGGAAACGCTAGCTCAAAGATCAAGCTGACCACCAAACAAAAAAATCACTCTCAGCTTGGGTAAAAACAGGAAACCAGTTAGCCATATCACCCCGCCAGGTCCCTGAAGTGCCTCAGTTCCAACACCTTCAACTGCAAGCACTTCCCCAGACCCTGTCTTCACCTCCTCCACATCAGGTACAGCATACAAGGAAGCAAAGAGCTGGCGGTGTGGCAGCATGTGATGCAAGGCACCAGTTTCATACAGCCATTCATGCACAGGCAAAGTGTGCGAGGTGGTGACATGCGTCTGACCAAGCTGCTGACCTGGCGGCTTCTGTGACGCTGTCGGCTCTGGTGGATGGAGCTCCATCGGGGTAGTTCAGCTAATGGGTGGTGCTGTGGTGGGTTGCTGTTCCTCAGCCATCCCTGCGTAGATGCACCGAGCCCAAGCCGGCGCAGGGACTGGAACCGTCAAGCCGGGGGACCCTTAGTAAGGACCCTGGTACACGAGTGGTGGCCCCTGCTCCATGGGGTATGCTGCCGGCAGCTGAGGCAGGGATGGACCAAACATGGCTGCACCAAAAGGTGGAGGCGCCCGTGGTCCACCTGTCCCCTGTGTTGCACAAGCAGGCTGATGTAGCTGCTGGCCAAACTGAGGACGTGGCAGTGGAAGAGACTGTGGCTGCTGCGAAGAGGTCATGATGCAAACAAGCTCAGGGCATGCATGCCAGAAGTTTCCCTGCTACCCACAGTAGTTGCAAGTGGGGCCCCCGGCACCTCTGCCACGACCACGCCTGCCTCCTGACTGTCCGTCTCGACACCCTCGGCCTCCTCCCCCACTGTGGCCTCCCACGTATCCAGATCCATTGGAGGCAGAAGGTAACTCCTGATGTATGAAGGCACTCGTTGTCAGTGTGTCAGCCTCTCGTNCTCTGCAAGATCGGTGCTTGTCAGGAAATCCGAGTAGTGAGGTTCCGACGTTGGTCTGGTCCAACTCTAGTGATTCACGTCTTCTTTTTTGTGTGAATCTGAGACGCAGCGTGAGCTTTCTGGTCGCCTCACACTATTTGAACAGGAATTTTGACTGTCTGTGGACATGTAGTCAGAATTTTGACTTAGTCACCGAGTAACAAAATGCACTACAGGTTTTCTAGGTTTCGGACGCCGAGCCAGAATTTTGGCTGTCCCTCAGTAACAAACTGCACTACAGGATCCGGTGGATTATCCACCTGACGCCTTGACAGAACTTCTGGAGCAAAATCTCCAGATGGAACGGTCCGGTCGATTATCCACCGAAAGTTGAGTCGCAGCCGGCTCTCAGAGCCGCCGCACACATCCCAACTTTGGAAGACCATATCTCCCGCGATACTAGTCCGATTCTGGTAAAACAACTTCCACCGTGTTTAGCCACTTGTCAAATTTTAGGGACAGTCATCCATTTTAGCATCCGAGTAATCCTCAAGCTGCTAGATCCACCGGCAAGGAATTTCCTCTCTCCGGCAGCTCATCAGTGCCTCCCGGCATCACATTTGGGCATGCGCAGGGGCAAATTTTCAGTAGTGCTCTCTATGTCGGTGACATGAAGTCGCCGTAGTAAGTTGCGATGAAATTCTTTGTATGGCTCTCCCAGGTAGAGAAGAACGAGGTCCAGCCACCCTAGCACGGAGCAGGAGGCATCAAGCCCAAAGATCTGATGGCGGATGTCCATTGCTGAATCCTTATACTCTGCTATTAGTGCTCCTATCTTGGAATACATCTGCCACAGTCTGTCGCGGAGTGAGATGACCAGGGCCATGCCCCGCTCTTCGTGACGCCTGGTGAGGTGTTTCCATGCTTCGTGCAGACGAGGTGCACCACTTCACGGGTTACTTGGGTCTTCCCTTTTGCAACCAAAGCAAAGGTGACGAATTGCGTAAGCTTGTTCATCTTGAAGCGCTTGCACAGGCACGTTGAAGGCACGCAAAAGAACACGCTCATTGGGTCGTGTGAGAAGGAAAACTTTGGCAGCAGGTTGGGACAGTAGCATTGTTGATGCAGCGTGCGGGCTTCCATGCTCGTTGCTTAAGTCTGCTGCCCCCTCAGTCTGCTGCTCTAGAGTCCAAGTCTGGATCCTCTAGGTTTGTTACTCAGAAACACTTGCGTTGGTGTTGGCGCCAGATTGCAGCTGAAAACTGAAAGTGACTGATTAGGAATGAAGAATGAGCAACAATGGGAGATCCCACCAAGTTCTAGCTCCCCTCCCCTGCTCTGTAGAGCCTGTTACTCGACTAACCAGCCAATCAGAAAATAGACCTAGACCTATTTTCTGGCAGGCAGGGTTTTCTCGGTGAGCCCTGCCAGACGGCCGACAGCCCAAAACCAGGGCGTCGTCTGTTTTGCCTGAAAACTGGACCATACCATAATACCGACGCTGCAAACGCAGTCGTGCAATCAGAAACAGCTAGAAAAATAGCAGCAAAGAGTATGGCTGCCCGAATCTAGGCAGTGCCTACGACGGTCCATGATACCAAACAGTGCCACGCAACATCAGACATGGACCCTAGGTAGAGCATGATGCTGCAGACGTAATGGTACAGTCAGATCCAGCGCCTGACGAATGCAGACAGCATCTGCGGTGGCAGTGACCGCCGACGGCCCGACCGCCGATGAGGCCTGCCGATGGAGCTGAGCACGTTTCCGTAGGGAGGAGGCTCAAGCAAAGTGCGTGTAGGCCTCAGCGTGCGTCTGTTCTACCGGACGACACTCCAGTAGCGTCGAGTCTCGCCGTCAGTCATCTGCACACCGATGTACACAAGTCGGGAGGACACAACAGAGCACAATGAGAGATGCAAAAAAAACCAGACTCCCCCATGACCCACAGGTGCAGTGCACATGGGCGGACAGTACCACACTCAACAAACAGACTCCCCCCCAGGGCACACAGAGATACATTTAAGAACCAAGAGTGCAACTCATGGACGCATGCCAACTGAACTCACAGCTTTCTTGAACGAGTCGCGCTTCAGCGCCTTGGTCAAGAAGTCAGCTAGTTGCCGTGCTATCTCAACCCACACAATGCTGACGTTGCCGTCATGCAACAACGAACGCACATAGTGATACTCAACATTGATGTGCTTTGTGCGTGTGTGATGGACGCCGTCATTGTCGGCGATGGCCATGGTACTCTCATTGTCTTAATGCAACGTGATGGATGCGACAAACTGACACAATTTAGACAACGGACGACGCAACCACATGCTCTCACAAGCACCTAAACCAAGGGCCATGTACTCGGCCTTAGCTGTGCTGCTTGCAATGCACCCCTTCTTGCCATTGCGCCAAGACACAGCCGTGGCGCCAATCAGGAAGACCCAACATGTACAACTCATACCGTCAAGACTGCCGGCCCAGTCACTGCCGGTGTAACCCACCGTGACAATGGACGGCTGGCAGAGGAACATGAGACCTCGTCGAGGAGTCGAGACCACACAGCACAGTACTCGGATCGCGGCCTCAAAATAGAGGTGACGCGGCTCCTGAGAGAACTGGGCCAGGAGGTTGACGTCAAACGCGATGTCTGGACGCGTCGTCGTCGCCAGAAAAATCAGTGACCCGATGACTCGCAGATACGTGGTCACGTCAACTGGCTCCTCCACAATGGCTGGGTCATGACTCTTTAGCTTCACCTGGCCATCAAGTGACATGGGTAAAGACGCGCTCGATCCTTGGCAAAACGAGTGGACAGATTCTGTACATAGGCGGCCTGATGGATGTGTAGGATGCCCTGGGAACGATCATGCTCGAGCTCCATGCCGAGGAAGACTTGGGCAGACCCGAGATCTTTCATCTGGTAGGCGGTGTGCAGCAGGTCCTTGACACGATGGATAGTAGCCATTTCTGGAGACACAATGAGGAGGTCGTCGACGTAAACCAATAGAGGGACGAAGGTCTGGCCTCGTGGGCAAACGAACAGTGCAAGGTCAGTGGTGCTGCGCAAGAGGCCGTCGCGGAGGAGTGTGCTGCTGATATCCTGGTTCCAGCACCAAGGCAACTGCTTCAAACCAAAGAGGGCCTTCCGAAGTCGCCAGCCTCTCCTAGTACCGTCATCGAAGCTTGGGGGCTGCACCATCTAAAACTCATCGCCCTCTAGCGAGCAATGGAGGAAAGCATTGCTCACGTCCATCCGGTGAAGCTCCCACCCGTGCTGGGAAATTAGGCTGAAGAGCGCCCGGCTGGTGGAGAATCAACCAACTGGGGCAAAGATCTCGTCGTAATCAACCCCAGGGACCTAAGAAAACCCCTTGGCTGTGAGGCAGGCCTTGTACTTGTCCAAGGACCAGTCCGGCTTCCATTTGCGTCGGAAGACCCACTTGGCACGAATGGCCTTCCGACCTGAAGGGAGATTGACGAGATCATACACGTGGTGTTGCCAGATAGTAGCGAGCTCGTCGACGCAGGCAGCATCCCGGTGTGCGGCCTCAGGAGAGGCTCGAGCATTGCATAGGGTGGCCGAGTCTTCTAGGCGTGTTGTGGAGCGGGCTGCGAGAGCATATGCATCTCGAGCTCTAGGTGGGATACGCATGAGTGAAGCCACGACACCATGCCGATGCTCGTGATGGAGCATGGCGTAGCCTAGTACGGAGCCTAGGTAGAGGTCTGCAATGATGGCTGAGGTCGTCAGGCCAAGGGCCTTGGTGTCGGGGTCCCCACTCACAACCGTAGGAGTGGAAGAGACACGTGGAGTGACATGGGGCCAAGGCGCCACAGGGCGTGGCATGGCGGTTTGGGCGCTCACTGACGGCCTGGGTCGGAGGCCACCGCTTGGACCACGCGTGTAGCACGGTGGAGCAGGAGATGGCAATGAGTCCAACGGGGCTGCTGGCATGGAGGGACTAGCGGACGCGACCGGGACTACAGGCCCGGAGGGGCCAACGGGTGCGAGTGGGCCGGCAAGCCTGGAGGGGTCAGCCGGCGCGACTGGGGCTGCCGGCCCGGAGGGGCCAGCGGACGCGACTAGGGCTGCCATCCCGGAGGGGCCAGTGGATGCGACTGGGGCTGCCGGCCTGGAGGGGCCAGTGGATGCGACTGGGGCTGCCGGCCCGGAGGGGCCAGCGGGCCCGACTTGGGCTGCCGGCCCAAAGAGGTCAGCGGACGCGACTGGGGCTTCCGGCCCGGAGGGGCCAGCGGACGCGACTGGGACTGTCCGCCCGGAGGGGTCAGCGGACGCGACTGGGGCTGCTCGCCCGGAGGGGCCAGCGGACGCGACTAGGGCTGCCGGCCCGGTGGGGCCAGCAAACACGGCTGAGGCTGCCGGCCCGGAGGGACCAAGTGATGTGCCTCCCGAAAGCGGCAGTACTGAGGACGGACTCACCACTCCCCCATGCAACATGAGGGACACAGACGAGCCGGAGCGGAAAATATCGCGAGGAAACAGCTCCTCGAAGAAGAGAGCATCGCATGACTCAATGATGTAGTGGCGAGAGGGATCCCAGAAGTGCTAGGCCTTGGACTGATGAGAGACGCAGAGAAAGGTGCAAGGATGCCCGCGGAGGGCAGGCTTGCCGCCTTGCTGCGGGGCGGGCAGCCACACATTGGCCACGTAGCCCAAAATGGGAGCGGGGCGGAGGTCAGCTCGCTGACCGCACCAGAGCTGGTATGGTATGGACTGGCGGGAAAGGGGTCCGTGGGGAATACGGTTCCAGACCCACGTCATGTAGGCCATGGCTTAAAAATAGAAGCCATCGTAGAGGTCAGACTCAACCCACATGGTACGAATAGCATCAGCCATAGTGTGATTCCACCGCTCGGAGATGCCGTTCAGGGCAGGCGTGTAAGGCGCTGACATCTCGTGGTGGATACCGCGGGAGGCGAAAAAAGTTGTGGTCTCGCCCATGTACTCACCACCGCGATCGAAGTGAAAGCGGCAACGAGATTGACCACACTCGCGCTCTGCAAGAACCAGCCTGTCCCAAATAGCGGGAGCGACATCGTTCTTCTGCCGAAGGCAGAAGACCCAGCGGTAGCGAGAGTAGTCGTCCATGAGGGTGAGGACATTGCATCCATGCTCGCCGACCGACTCTGTGGGGAGAGGACCCATGACACCGGAATGGACCAGGTCTAAAGGGGCGGATGCGCGAGAGAAGGAATGAGGGTATGTGGACCGGTGCATCTTGNTCGTGGTGGATACCGCGGGAGGCGAGAAAAGTTGTGGTCTCGCCCATGTACTCACCACCGCGATCGAAGTGAAAGCGGCAAAGAGATTGACCACACGTGCGCTCTGCAAGAACCAGCCTGTCCCAAATAGCGGAAGCAACATCCCTCTTCTGCCGAAGGCAGAAGACCCAGCGGTAGCGAGAGTAGTCGTCCATGAGGGTGAGGACATTGCATCCATGCTCGCCGACCGACTCTGTGGGGAGAGGACCCATGACACCGGAATGGACCAGGTCTAAAGGGGCGGATGCGCGAGAGAAGGAATGAGGGTATGTGGACCGGTGCATCTTGCCCCCATCTTAATCAATGCACTCTGTGAGGCACGGCAGAGGGAAAGTGTCTGGGTCAAGGCCTTTGGCCGGTTGGGTGCGGAGCATGCTATCCACGGTAGCAGAGTGAACGTGGCAAAGGCGGCGGAGCAAAAGACGTGTATGTTACGCAGAGAGCCTGCCGGTGACAAACACATGGCTTGTGGTGGTGGACGGAGAGGGGACAGAAGAAGAGGAGGAAAGACAAGGCACGTGCCACATGTTGCCACTACCGGTGGCGTGCAAAACGACATAGTGCGGACACCATGTGAGTGCAGGATGTCCATGCTCATGCTGTCAAGGGCAGTAATGGACAGAAGGCTAAGCTCAAGATCAGGGACAAAGAGGACATCGGTCATGAAGAATTCACCGGTAGGACCATAAAAACGAACGACGTCAATGCCACGGACGGGTAACACCTGTGCGGAGCCCGTCCGGATGTCGGACATGTCGCCAACAGGACCAAGCACACTGAAGGCCTCGCGAGAGGCCGTCATGTGATGTGTGGGCCCGGAGTTGATGATCCAGGTCTCGGCAAGGTCCTGGACCGGAGTCGCCAGATCGCTAACAGTCACGTGGCAACAAGGAAGACATGCAGATGCAGTGGAGGGCGGCGCAAACCGCGTTTGCCAATCATCAAGTTATGTGACGTCGTCATGGGAGGGGGTAGAGGGGGCACTGGAGATGACAAGACGGATGAGAAGATAGGACACGACCGTAGCTCAATCTGAGTCATGCAGGGGAGAGGAGACGAGCAGAAGATGATGTAACTTGCACTACCCTGGGGGGGAGGGTGAGGCAGGCCAAACTGGAACACGATGAAGTGCTCCAGCTCACGCTCATAGGTGGATGGTCCAAGAGTGTAGACGGAGTGCGGAGTGATAGCGCCGGAGCCAGGATAAGGAAAGGACTGTACCGGTGATGGGAACGGAGGAGCCGACAGTTGTGGATGTCGCTGCTGCAAAGCTGGCGTCGACGAGAATGGTGTGGCTCTCGAAGTGAAACTGCTAGACAAAGTTGAGGCATCAGGGCCAGCAACTGCTACGGCGGCAGAGGAGAGACAACACTCACGCTAGCGACGCATGGTGGCAATGACGCACGCCTCGTCCATTGGTAGCGGGCAAGTGTAGCACCCGTGTCCTGGCTGGCCAAAGTTGTGGCAGACCAGACCACCGCCACCAGACACAGTCAACTTCTATTGCTGCTGCTCAAGAGGGCCCTCGCCCTTCTTGCCCTTGCGCTTCTTCTTTGCCAATGACGATGACAAGGAGCTGGTGGATGCAGCTACTGTGGGGGAAGTGAAGGCCACGGAGGCAACTGTAGGAGATGTGAGGGCCTCTGTACGCTGGATGTGAGACTCCAGACGAGCTTCCTTAATCCTGAGGAAGAGCTCGTTTGTCTAGGGCATGAGGGTGCCCTGGGCCGCCATGCTAGAAAGGACATCCTGGGAGTAGTGAGCGAAGATGTCAGTGTATGCACCAGTGGCACCGTGCTTGATGGTGAGAAGTGCGGCCGGAGGGGGTGGAGCAGAGGTGCCCAGGCGGCGGAGTATGTCCTCAGCCGGCTTCCAGTAGGCGGTGACCGTCTCGGTCTCCCCCATGTGCAGGGAGTTGAACTCCCGCAACAGGTGGCTTGTCTCAGCCTCGATGGATAGGTGATGGGGACGGGTGAGGATGTGCCATGCGGCCATAGGATCTGGTTTCCCGCCGGAGGTGAAGTCCCCGAAGTAGGGCTCTAGGGCTAGGCGTGAAGCCGGAGGAGCGACTGGAACGAGGGCACGTGCAACGCGACCAACGTCATACAGATGGTTGGCTTGGGTGGAGTCGTACGGAAGGGTATACTATGCCCATAAGCCCTCACCCTGTGCCCAGATGCAAAAACTGAGTTCCCAGCTCCGGAACTTTTCGCCGGCCTGAAGCGACGGGACGGGGTCTCAAAGTCCTTTGGCTTGCGGCCGGCACCCAGAGTGGGGCCAAGGACAGAGGCCACTGTCTGGCGTTGGCGCTGAGTCTGTTGCTGCACCAAGTAATGCGTGGCAGCAGACACAACGGGGCTGGCATGCCCAGGTGGAAGAAAAGAGGGCAGGGTGCCGGCGTGAGTCTTTGATGCCAATGGCTGCAGTGCTGCAAGTTGCTACGTCAGTGCGGCAAGCTACTGCTCAATGGCAGTTAGGGAGATGGAGGCGCCGGCGACGGAGCTAATAGACTGCTGCTGCTGCTACTGGTAATGCCGCTGCTGCTGCTAGTGCTGCAACTGTTGTCGCTACTGCGAGAATGGAGGGCTCGGGGTCCCCCCAACAGAGGAGGACTCCTCCCCACTAGGACTGTTAGGCATGGTGGGTTATGTTACCCCTTTGGTTTTTTCTCCTTTTTTGTGCAACTGGTGTTAGCAGTGACGTGAGCCTAGAACGGTTGACGTCAGCAGTTGGTAATTTGTCTGTGTAGAGTTGCTGTTGTAGAATTCTTTCCCACCTCTTCCCCCTCTTTTTGTTGATGATGTCAGCAGTGAAATCAGCTGAGGGCTACTGATGTCACTACTGATAGTAGTGCCTGTTGCTGAAGCCGCTGTTGTGATTGCTGCAGGACAGGTGTTGCTACAGCTACAGTTGCTACTACTGTCGCTGCTACTGCTGCCATTGCTACTGACTTGCTGTTTTAACAGCTGTTGCGCCTGCTGCTGCTGTTGCTGCTACGGTCGTTGGTGCAGCAGCGGCTATTGTAGCTGCTGTAGTTGCTGCCACTACGGCTGCTGCTGTTGTTGCGGCTGTTATGCGGCTGCTGTTGTAGCAACATTTGCTTCTGCTATTGCTGCCGTTGCTGCTGCTGCTACTAAGCTGTTGCGTACTGCTGGCTGCTGCAGCGGGGTGGGGGATTTTTTTCCTTTTTTTTCTTCTTCTTCTTCTTCTTTGGTCGCCACAATGAGCTTGCTTCTCACAGTGAGCAGCAAGTTGCAAGCGTTGAGCTTGCTGCTCACTGCTAGCAGTTTGCTACTCGCTGCGAGCAGCGAGCTCACTACCAGCAGCTTGCTACTTGCTGCAAGCAGCAGGCTATGAGCAGTTGCGGCTGCTGCTTCTGCTGGCCGCCGCTGCAGCTGCTGCTAGCCACTGCCGGCTGCTGCTCGCTGCTGCTGCTGCTAGTGCTGGCTGCTGCTGCTGCTGCTATAGCTACAAGCTGCTGCTGCTTGCAACTGCAAGCTGTTGCTGCTGTTGCAAGCTGCTGCAAGCTGCTGCTGCTGCAAGGTGCTGCTGTTGCGGGTTGCTGCTGCTACGCACAGCTGCTGTTGGTTGCTGCTGCCACTACTCGCTGCAACTGCAAGCTGTTGTTGCTCCTGCAGGTTACTACTGTCAGTTTGTGCACCTGGATGATGTCGCCACGTGCATCGTCGCTAGCAGGCGCCTGACACGGCCTGCCGCTCACCTCCTCGCATCACATGTGGGGGTCAGTGCTGCCGGAAAAAATCCGGCAGCATTTCCCATGCACTGGCGCGTATGGGGGTCCACCAGCGTAGTCAGGCACCTGTACGCCAGTCGTCTGCTGCTGTTGCTACGCTTTGGCTCTGATACCAAGAAGGAAAACCTAGGCAGCAGGTTGGGGCAGCAGCGTTGTTGATACAGCGTGCGGGCTTGCACGCTTGTTGCTACATGCAAGTCTGCTGCCCCCTCAGTCTACCGCTCTAGAGTCTAAGTCTGGGTGCTATGGGTTCGTTACTCGAAAACGGGCGCGCCAGTCTTAACACCAGAAAGCAGCTGAAATCTGAAAGTGACTGATTGGGAATGAAGAATGAGCAACAATGGGAGACTCATCCATGTTCTGGCTCCCCCCTAGCTCTGTAGAGCTTGTTACTCAACTAACCAGCCAATCAGAATATAGACCTAGACCTGTTTTCTGGCAGGCAGGGTTTTCTCTGTGAGCCCTGCTAGACGGCCAATAGCCCAAAACCTGGACGTTGTCCGTTTTGCTTGAAAACTGAACCATACTATAATACCGACGCTGCAAACACAGTCGTGCAGTCAAAAACAGCTAGAAAAACAGCAACAAAGAGTATGGCTGCCCGAACCCAGGCAGTGCCTACGACGGTCCATGATGCCAAATAGTGCCACGCAACATGAGACATGGACCCTAGGCAGAGCATGACGCTGCAGACGCAATGGTACAGTCAGATCCAGCACCTGACGCATGTAGATAGCATCTGCGGTGGAAGTAACTGCCGGCGGCCTGACCGCTGAGGAGGCCTACCGATGGAGCTGAGTACGTTGCCGCAGGGAGGAAGCTCCAACAAACTGTGTGTAGGTCGCAGTGTGCGTTTGCTCCACCGGAAGACACTCTAGCAGCGTGGAGTCTTGCCGTCATTCATCTGCATGCCAATGTACACAAGCCAGGAGGACACAACAGAGCATAATGAGAGATGCGAAAAAACCAACAGTCTATTGGCGGGAAGAGATACAAGTCTTCTAAGCCATGTTCCGCTCTCCAAGCAAGGAAAATGTATTTCAATGCTAGAAAGTTCCGTGTTTATGTTGGCGGGGGTGTCAGCTTCTTTTGGGATATCACTTTTGTTAACTCTTCCCATGTTACGGTTTCCGAAGTGACAACGGGTTGATTTGCCAGTTGGCTAGCGGCGGGGTTGACATTGCCGTCCGGCACTGATCCGGCGGCGCTCATTGTGAGCGCTAAAAGGGTGTTGGAGTTGCTGTGGACGTGTTGGTGGTCACCTGACCACCCCTTCTACTTCCCTTTGTCATTAGTACCTCTTGCACTACAAGACAAGTGAAGAGGTCCTGCTATGTCCTGCTATGTCTTAGGCAAGGTGGCAGTTGCCCCTCCTCCCCTCCCCCTCTGTGGCTATGCCTGGCGTTGCTCCACCATGTCTCCTTGTCAATGGAAGGCCCTTGGGAGGAGGGCCTTGGCAGGCCTCTCCGTCCTCTTTGGCACCTCTGCACAATCATTTGGCTCCACACGGACCCTAGGGTGTCCTGTAGCCCTACGCGGTCGACTTTGACGGCTGCGACCTACTTCTGCCGTAGTTTGAGCCACCACGGATCTTCAGGGCCACGCGACTTGGCACTTCCGCCGCTCTCTTTTGCATTTTCACTCTTCGCCCGGTGTTGATGATCCGGTAATCCTGGATGTGGATCTTGTAGCCTCATCAGATTCTTCTGGCACATCTGATTCCGTGCCAGTGTGAGTCTCCTCTGGCACACCTCATCCTATGCTACTAACAGTCCCCTCTGGCACACCAGATCCCATGCCATCGTCATTCTCCTCTGGCACACCTGATCATGCGCTAGTGTTTGTTCCCTCTAGCACACCTGATCTCTTTCAAGTGACAGCATCTCTAGTCACACCTAGTCATATGCACACACCTGCTTTCCCTTTGTGCATGCTAGAACCTATCCATTTCCTCTTGTACACTCTTTCCCTCATGACATTCCATAGCTCCTGTGGCTGTGGCCCAACAGCATACCCCGTAGCCTGAGGTAAGCACCTCAGCAATAGGCTATTACCACGAGCCGGGTGTTCGTCTCCGACCACTAGCTTGTACAGCTCTGCGGACTGCTGACTTGGGGCCTAGAAGCCTAATTTGGAGTGTTCTAAATAGGGAGCTTGGCACGAAGGCCCTTGGCTTGAGTGTCCAGGAGGCCTGCAGTGAGGTGCATGTAGCATTCCATGTCGACCACGAGTTGGTCTCTCATGAGTTCTCGGTCACTTTCGATGTCGCAGCTGATCTTGTCATGGT
>SZWC01004993.1:49092-65996 GCA_023375785.1 Penium margaritaceum
GTTTTGGTCGGTTTTGGTCGGTTTTAGGTCGGTTTTGGTCAGTTTTTGGTGAGAAAAGCAAAAAAAACCAAAACCGAACCTCTTACAGACTGAGTACCATAACAATTCGGTTTTGGTTGGGCCAAAACCGAAACCGAACTCGGTTTTGGTTTCGGTTTCGGTTCGGTTTTGGTCCCAAAACCGAGTTCGGTTCAAAACCGAGGCCATCCCTAGCGCGAAGGAGGGCCGTTTCCTCCACAGCCACGGCACTGCATCGGCAGTCTTCCACTTGCGAGACTGCCCAACACACTTGCCTGCGTCGTCCCACACACTAGGAGTGCCTCCACCAAAGATCCAATCCCTTTGAGCCAAAACTTCCACTCAATGGAGTTTTCTGGCCTTCTTTCCAGCTCTACTGCCCTGAAGGACTAGGAGGCAGGAGGGAGGGATGTCTCTCGCTTCGCACAGACATCACCGCGTGAATCTCAAGTCGTTGTGGTCTTCAGAGCCTGGGTGTCCGCAAATCTCACACGCTCTTGCAAAGAGTGCGAGAAGGTCCAACTCTGACTCTTTCCATGCGGCTCTGCTGAAGCCCTTCGCCTTCTGTGCAGCTGACTGGCCGACTGACCTCAAGCATCGCGTGCGAGTGACTGACTCCAAGGACTTTGTGCACAGGGAGGCGCACGGTCAAGCCCCTCGCCCCTCGCCGTGGGCTTTCAGGGCCCCGTGGTCACATTTTCTTAGAGCATGACTGACCTGAAGGGCTTGAGGGCGGGGGGGATCTCCTCGTTGTGCACGAAGAGGAACGCGTTCATGCCCGTCATGGTGGGCTTGAGCGCCTCCCACTTGGTGCCCTCGATGGCCTTCTCCAGCAGCGAGTTCTTCATCACGATCAGACTCGAGCCCTCTGGCAGCTTCGACCGCAGCGTCTGAATCTGCTTCACCTGCATGTTCTCTCACACGCACGAAGACTCAATGTTTGTGTGAATGACAGCGCAAGCCAGAAACTGTGAATGACATGCAAGGCATAAACTCAAGGTGTGTGAAAAGGACATTGCAAGCGGCAAACTCAAGGCAGGTGTGAATGACATCACAAGCGGCAGCTTGTTGTGGCATTTGGAGGGCCACCACTTTGACGCAGGCCATTTGAGAAATCCTGCCATTCTCAAGCCCAGGAGAGTTCGCATACACAACACCAACCTCTGCACACCCTGGCACAACATGCATACGTGCATCGTGGAAGTCAAGGACCTTGGAGGGGAACCATGGAGGGTCGAGGCAGGTGAAGGGTTGGGGAGGGAGGGGAGAGGGAGGGAGGGATGGAGAGAGGGAGGGAGGGAGGGAGGGAGGTACTGACGGTGAACTTCTTGTAGTTGATGCTGGCCAGCAGGTAGCACCCTTCAAGCTCCTTCTTCGCCTTCTCCACCGTTGCCTCCTTCTTTGTCCGAGAGATGGCCATCTCTACCTGCAACTCACGGAACACGGGCATGGCACGGCACAGGGGACGACCTTGAAGGTCCTTTCATGGGACGGGATGATAGAGAGATTGCTGCAACCTTTATGCTCCTCCTCCTCCTCCTCCTCCTCCTCCTCATTCTCATCCTCATCCTTTCCCTTCACCACCGTTGCTTCCTCCTTTTTCCTTGCAATAGCCATCTGTACCTGCCTGCCAGTGGCAAGCTGCCACCTGTGGGAAAGCACAACTGACCGTAAACGTTTGGTAAAACTTAAAAAAAAAGGCAATATGCATGTGTCTGCCCCAGTTCCTCCCCAGTCAGTCTCCACTTTCGCCTCGTTTCTTGACTGGGGCGAATGAAGAGTGTTTGATGTTCTGCACAATGTCTACAAAAAAACAAAACAAAAAAACAAAATCCTCCTGCACGGTTTCCCTCCATCTTTGTCCACCTACGCCTCCTTCCTTGGCTATGAAATGGCGGTTTCAACCTGGCTGACATTGGAGCCGGCTGGATGCCAGCGGCAGCTGCAGCAATGAAAGGCGCAAGATCGCTCGCACCGCCCATGAAAGCGAGCGCCATTGCAACGCACACCATGTGGCCGTGGTGCTGCTCTCACGTGCACACACACGCTGGCCACATCGCATCGCATGCGCGCAACATGAGAGAGAGCCAGTTGGGATTCCTCAGCAGCAGATCAACGAGTTCAGAGAATAGAAGCCATCGTTGATGCCAGCTTTCGACATTGCCTCTGACAAACAGCCTTCGAAACGATCCATGCACCCAGCGAGCGCGGCATGCGAATGGGAATCGGGAAGACAGTGGACAGGGAGGCAGTCGGGGACTTCAAAACACGATGCCTCACAATCAGCACGTCACGATGACGTGCTCATTGTGAGGCACCAAGTGGGTTGCAGCATGATGAGAACTTTGCGAATTGTTCAAGAAAGCGATAACTCTTGGCCTTGGAAGTAAGCTGAGCACCAAGCCCAGCATGTCCCTCTGGGAAAAGGACAGCTGAAGGGGGAAGGAGGGAAGGAGGGGGGTGGGGGGACATTCAGACAAAGCATAGAGCAAGCCACATTGGGCGCGTCACAATACCTGGCCAGTTTTTTCGCTCCGCTACATCAGCCACATGCATCCCCCATGCAGGCTGAGATGGAGTTGTGTCTTCTTCCACACCGTCAGGCACACACCTTGAGGGAGCGTCGAGAAGCGGAAGTGGAGAGGGTGTGGCTCGGCGTCACTCGGCAGACAGAAGAGCCCCACACATCGCTGCACGCGGAAGAAAACGATGTGGCCAATGACAGCAGCAGCAGCAGCAGCAGCAGCAGCAGCAGCAGCAGTAGCAGCAGAAGTGTGAGGGTGATGATTGGGTAACCATGACCTTGGGAATGTTGACTTGATGATGACGCTTGAGTTTGCAGTGAACTATGACGCGACACCACGTCAGGAAATCTGACACATCAACTATGACAGCAATCATAGCAAACTGGTGACAAAGACGAGAACAGAAGCGGCAACCATAACCGGCTATAGTGGAGACAACCTTGGACACTAACAACGACAGCAACAGATAAAGTAACAACGACGACGAAAGATGATGGCGATGCTGGCAACGGAGATGGGGAGGACGGCGAAGACAACAACGACAAGGGCGATGATGATGATGATGATGATGATGATGATGATGATGATGATGATGATGATGATGATGATGATGATGATGATGATGATGACAATGACAACAACGACGACGGCGGCGGCGACAACGACGACGACGACGACGACGACGACGACGACGACGACGACGACGATGACGACAATGAAGGCGACTACAACGACGACGACGACGATAACGACAATGAAGGCGACTACGACGATGACAACGACGATGACGACAATGAAGGCGACTACGACGATGAGGACGACGACGGCGGCTGCAGCGGCCGCGGCGACGACGGCGACGGCAGCGGCAGCGGCTGCGGCGACGGCGGCGGCGGAGGCGGCATCGGCAGCTGCGGCACCAACAGTGACGATGTCGACATAGACAACAATGATGGTGACTATGACGATGACGACAATGACGACGACGACGACGACGACGACGACGACGACAACGACCACGACCACGACAACTACGATGACAGCGGCGGAGGCAATGACAGCGGCAGCGGTGATGACGACAACAACGAAGAGGACGACAACTACAGCGGCGGCGGCGGCAAAGGCAGAGGCGGCGGCAGCAGCAATGGCAGCAACGGTGGCCTCAATGGTGACAGTAGCGGTGGCGTTGGGGACAAAGGCAACGACGGGAACAATGACATCAGCGAAACATCGGCGATGCCGGTGCGATGATGATGATAACGAGAGTGATGATGACATTGAAGACAAAAACGACAGCGACGACAACGACTACTGTGACGACCACCACGACGACAGCCATGACAACAACGACGCCAAAACCAACGATGGCAAAGAAGCCAGCGGCACCAGTGGCGACCATGGGGATGGCAGTGAGGCCTGCAGTCATGGGAGAAGCGACAGCGAAACAGTAACATCCACTATGATGGCAACATCGACCGCAATGATGACGGTGACTACCATGACAACATTCAGGACAATAGACATGTTGACATTTGACGCTCGGGGTCGCAGTGAACATCAGTATCTCAGACATGTCTCTGGCAACGATGGGGATGCCGCTGATGGCAACAGTGGCAACAGTGGCAACAGTGGCAACAGTGGCAACAGTGGCAACCTATTGATGCCGCTGATGTGACAACACAGCAACAAACTGCAGGGACAACCTTGGGCAAGGACAAAGATGACGACAACGATTACGATGAAGACGACGATGACCACATTGACGACAACGACGACGACGACGACGACGACGACGACGACGACAACGACGACGACGACGGCGGCGGCGGCGGCGGCGGCGGCGGCGGCGGCGGCGGCGGCGGCGGCGGCGGCGACGACGACGACGACGACGACGAAGATGACGACAACGACAACGACGACGACGAGGATGACGACAACGACGATGACGACGACGACAGCGGTGACGAGGAGGAGGAGGAGGACAACGACGACGACGACGACACCGACGACAATGACAATGACAAAAACGAGTCATCGTCAGCGACGTCAATGACGATGACGGCGACGACGACGACGACGACGACGACGACGGCGACGAAGACGACGACAACGACGACGACGACGACGACAGCTGCAGCGGCGGCTGCGGTGACAGCAACTACAACAATGATCACGATGAAGGCAGTGGTGACAGAGGTAACGATGGCAATGACGGCAGCAACATGACAATGGCGATGATGACGACCACGACGAGGACAACGAGGACTGCGACGTCGGCAACGGCGACGACGACGACGAAGACGACAACAACAACGGCGACGACAACAACGACAAGGAGTCATCGTCGGCGACGTCAATGACAATGATGATAACGATGACCGACAAGAAGAAGAAGAAGAAGACAACGACGGCGACAATGACACGGACGACGCCGACTACGACAACGACGATGACGACAACGACGATTACAACGATGACGACGACGATGACGATGACGATGACAATGACATCGACGGCCAAGACGACGGTGACGGCGGCAGCAGCGGCGGTGACGGCGGCGGCGACGGCGGCGGCGACGACGGCGTCGACGACGACGACGACGACGACGACGACGACGACGACGACGACGACATCGGCGCGGCAACAATGGCCACGACTACAATAGTAATGACTACAGAGACAGCGGCAGCATTGGAAATAGCAGTGCCAGCAGCTGCGGGAACCAAGCAGAGGTAGTGTTGGGCAGTGGCAGTGGTGACAGTAGTCGTGGCAGACAGCAGAACAAGCAGCAACAGAGATGACAGTTGTGACAGCAGCAAAAATTTTAACAGCAGTGACAAGACTGACAAAGGCAACTTAAACAACAACAGCAGCCTATTTGGTGATGGTGTTTGCGGCGACGATGGTGAAAACAAAAATGACGACACCAGCAACACTGACAGGATGGGGGCGGCGTTGGCCAGGGCATCAGCGACCGTGAGGGGCAAAGAAGGCAGCAGAACTGTTTCACATTGCCAATGACAACAACAGTGGCGACGACAGCAAGGACAACGGCGACGATGACAGCAACAACCACAGCATTGTTGACTATGACCACAGCGGTGACGGCGACAGCAACGGCGGTGGCAGGCATGTTGTCAGCAGTGGCCGCGATGGTGAGGATGATGACAACACCAACGCTGAAACCAATCAAAATGAGGAAAACTAATTGTCACCAGTCCGTAGTACCGACCATTCCTGAGCCGGAGATTCCCAGTGCAATGGCCATGCCTGCGTCTGCGTGACAGACAGCAGTTGAATCAGATTTCACCGTTGCCAACTGCGGCCACTTTGAGACAGACGGCTCAGCTCAGCCCTCGACGTGGTCAGGCAAACCGGCAGAGGTCCTGACCCAGAACTTCCGCAAACTCAACCAACCACACGACATGGAGACGAGTGCGACCAAAAACGCCTCCAATTATGGTAGACTCAGCAGGACGCGGCATTGCCCATCAGAATTCTGACGTCGAAGCCATGACTTCATCTGGAGAGCGATTCACATTTGACACTTCCAGATGCCTCCTCCGCTTGAGTCGGCCCCCAAGCTCCTACGCTCACGTGGCCTTCCAAGCTCCTACGCTCAAATAGTTCCCGAAGCTCCTTTGCTTGAGTGGCCCCCTAAGCCCCTTTGCTTGAGTGGTCTCCTCAGCTCCTTTGCTTCAGTAGTTCACTAAGCTGCTTTGCTTGAGTGGCCCCCTCAGCTCGAGCACCATTCAGTGGCTGCC
The DNA here is from genome assembly GCA_023375785.1 of Penium margaritaceum. Lineage (NCBI taxonomy): Eukaryota > Viridiplantae > Streptophyta > Zygnematophyceae > Desmidiales > Peniaceae > Penium > Penium margaritaceum. Next base: position 55,397 of record SZWC01004993.1, read on the forward strand.
GAACTGCACCACAACACAGAGCCACCTGACCGACTGCCACCCGATTTGCAGGCAGCAACGAAATCTGCGCCTCCTCCAATTTCCAACGAAAGTTGTGTCTCCTCCATTTGCAAAACCTGCGTCTCCTCAATTTGCAACGAAAAGTGTGTCTCCTCAATTTGCAACGAAACCTGCTTCTCCTCCATCTGCAACGAGAATGACATACTTCGGCACCAGCAGAAGGTGCGGGAGGTGCTGTCTGGTGTTCAGACAGCACCTCCCTGATGTGGAAGCGAGTCTTCTGCCGTGGCAGCGACTCCGCGACCCCTCTGCTGTGGCATCGTGCGCTGTGGCATGGTGCTCCTAATACAACTCTCCCTCCACGCTCGTCAACTCTGCCATAAGACTAGATGGCGCGGCTCCCCTTCTGGCCTACCCCGCCTCCACAATTCACGAGCTCACAACAAGAGCGCGATTGGTTGGGTGTCGCAGGCCTCCTCCGACCACCATCCCTTTCCCTTTCCCTGTACCGCAAGCAAATGCGCGCCGGCTAGTGAGCTAGCATCTCCAGATGCCGTGTAGACGAGGACCACGAACCCCGCGGCATGAGACTACCGGTCACTCAGCCGTGGAGACAGGCTTGACTTGGTATCTGCCCTTCGACTAGCATGCGCCAATCTCGGCCGCACAATTGAAACCCCCGCTCCATCATCTCCTTCTTCGCTCCTTCCAAGTGTCGGGCCAACAAAGGGGCCCGGTAGCGGCTGCATTCCGTCGCTGTAGCGGTTGACTGCGTCTGCATCGCGCACTCTGATGCACTGTGGAGCGCCATGCCAACACACACACACACAGACACCAACCAACCTGTTGAGTGCTCTGGCGCCGTGTCTTTGGCGGTTACCGCCAATGGATGCGGCCGGTGCTGCAAGGGCCTGAGAGCCGGCAATGGCCTCCATTGTCGTCAACCTTTGCCTTTCGGAATCCTTGCTGGTGGCTACTGTCCGGTGCACTCCAGCCGCCACGTGGCAACACAGACGCAGGGCGATAGCTCGCGGGATACTTAAAACGCGGATTCAGGAGTCTGAATGTAGTCGGTGAGGCCGCCGGGGCCCAGGCGAAGGCTGCGCTGACTACCTTTCGATGGACTGACTCCGCCGCGTGGACCAAACCCACGAAGGCTGCCGCGAGTGAGAGGTGAGATGGACAGCTCGCCTAACGGCTGAGTGCTGGGCGACGACGAGAGGCCAAAGCGAGGGCAATCAGTGGCGAGAAGATAGCCGCAGGCAGGGTGGAGACCACCGGTTGTAGGTCAGTAGGCCAGGGTGAGTGCTCGCGCTCCAGGCGCTGCGTTGCTCCGGCAGGGGGCGTTCGGTGCACCCGCGCTTTCTGAGGCGGCGGATACGGCCACGCGGAGGCTCCCTGTCTAGCGATAAGCTGGATAGTGGATGGGAATTTTGAGAGACCCGAACCCTGGCTCCCTCGGCGCTTCTTGGGGGGTTCAACTGCCACTTGATGAAAGGTTCTCACAGGTTCTAACACCGGCTTAAACTCTCACATGTTGCGGGTGGCGTCATCTGCAATTTTTGAGCTATTGGGAATAGCTCAAAAATATAAAATTTTATATTATCGTGTTAAAGGAGCAATAGAATTCTAGAATAGTAAAGCCCAAGTGCACAAGTGCAAAAATGCAGGGAAGGCATGGCCGAAGTCTCAAGCCCTTGACAAGCACGAAGCATGTGAAATTTCATTATAAACAGAGTATGAAAGAAACATCTAAAATAAATCAATTGGTTCAGTGATGTTTTGTGGACATGCGTGATGCGTCTTTGTGAGATCAAGAGTCGTCGACAAGTCGACCAAAAAAGATTAAAACATCAAAATGGTTTACGAATGATCTTTCCATTGTCTTGGGCTCCGTAAATTAAGAAACAATTTGAGAATGGAGCACTAACAATCATGGCAATTAGCTTGAAATATTCACGACGTGTTCAGTTCAGTGACTTGTGAACATAGCAATCGAGCCCCTTATTGGATTGACATCTCAACGAGTTACATACCGATTTCAATTTTTAGTGAAGATATCAGCTGATGAGATGATGAACGTCATTGAGATTGTCATAAGGCTCCCGATTGTGCACCATGTCGTAGTTGTGGCGGTTGACACAATGCTCACATGATTTTCCTCGTCATCGTTGTCCTCTTCTATACTCCGCAATCCTCAATCCCTATCCTTGGCAGGGGTACCTCCCATCTTGAGGAGGTCTGACCACGATCTCAGCATGCTTCAAATGACTCACGTGGAAAAAGGGGTTTAGTGTCGTGCTGCTTGGTATGAGTAACTTAATGATGATGAGTGAGTATATCCTCCAGTCTGGCCTTTGCATAATCCTCTCCTGACAGCTTGATGGTGGCATTGTTTTGTATGATGTGGTGAGTGCCATGAAATTCGAATCTATGCAACGGCTGGGAGTTGTTCACGGGATGACTATTTGAGTATTTTCAAATGTTCCAAAATTTCCTGCTCTCGCATATCAATAATTTGTGTTTGGATTGAAGTTCAGAGCAGCTAGGAGTTTTTTGTATACGGCGTCGAACAACAATCTCTCAAGTGTCATTGACGTTGTAAAATGGTGTGCATGACTGCCACTCAGTGCATGCGGATCGCATAATGCTCGGAGCGCTTGTTCAAGCATTTGATTGGTTTCTTCAGTCCAACCGATATTCTATGGATGGAATTCATTCGCATTTAGACCCATCTACCATACAAAATCGCAATTTTACTCCAGAATTGAATTGCCAGCTCTTATCTTGGTTCTTTGTGATGATATGTTAGACTTGCTTTGAGGCTCTTCGCTCATTGATATGTCAATTTGGCAAGTAAATAGCCATCACCAATCAAATGTGTTTATCTACAGTTGAGTTGTTTTGTAGCTACCATCTTGCAAGTAGAGACCTTACTCCATTGACGAAGTGTTGATCTCGACCATCAGGTCTGGTCGATTACTTAGAGCATTCATTCAATGTTCTTTCCAGACCATTACTCGATGTTGTTTTTTGAGTTGAAATATATGAATCACATCCATTCGGTCAGTTGCTGATATAAATACCTTTAGATATTTCATGGCATGGTTATCGGTGTCGATGAACCGTCATCGGCATCCCAGACAACATTGATACATCTTATATACGTGCACTACCTTCAGCATCTCTGTTTCCTATACGGGTAGTTAAGCTTGGGACCACGCAATTAGTGTGACGTTATGCAATGGGCTGCTCTCCTCCACTATTGTCTTGCAAGAGAATAGCCTCAATCACTCAATCAGATGCATCAGTGGCCATTATTTACTTGACGATCGAACCTGTTAGTCAAAATTCTAGCAACAATGCCATCATGTTTCTCAAAGATACCAACACTTCTTGTTTGCTTTCTCCCGAATTGTACCTACTTCATTTTCATTAAGGTTGAAGGTATGCTTTGATTCTTCGGCATATTAACTCTAGGAGTTTTAAAGTACCAAAGGGACTTCGATGTGATAAAGTTTGCTGGTATTGGATTGAATGCAAGTGTTGGCACCTTTTTCCATCACTGACCTGTTGGAATTGTGCTCCTCTCTATGATGACTATGGTCCAAGAATGGACCTCAAAACAATGAAAGGAGAGTGGCTCAGTGTTTCAAGGAATCCATTGTGGAAAGCCAAGGACCCATGATCAGGTCTAATCTTGAACAATCACATGGTCAAAGAGGTTCCATGAAGTTTGAATCTTCAAGTGGAAGTGTTTTTGCTTCTTAAATTGAGTGGAAGATTTGAGAAAGGAGATTTGAGGAGGAATGGGACTACTACTTCTAGAAGGATCATGCAGCTTCTCTAAAAAGAAGATACTCTTATAAACAAGTTAGATAAAGGTCTAGGGATGAAAGATTTCCGGAAGAGGATCCTTGAGCTAGAAGAAACCAATAGTAAAGGGGAACATGGATTTCTGTGTGGAGACTTCTATAGAACACATGCCATTGTAGGAGGCATGGAAGCTACCAAGAAATTTAGCCTTATGTGGTTGCTTGTACGAATAAGAAAGGCCAAATTCGTGACTATCAAAGGCCACACTGTCCTGGAATTGTACAAAAAAGCAACATCAACATGAGATCAGACAATCATCTGATTGACATCACCATGTGAATGCCTTATCTCAGTCCTTTACCATCCTTAGAGTAACGAGCCTTTCCCACTCCAGCCCCAATATGACACACACATATCCTCAGACCAACGCCTTTCAAGGACTGAAGGCCCACACGATTAAAGGATTCGAAGTTCACCTTCATCCATACTTCTAATGCCAAGTCATACAAACCATGAGGCAAGAGAGCAGCTATGTCATCATGTAGTTGATGGGTTGGGCTTCCTTCCTCTAAAGGTAACAAGCAGGCATTCACCTTTGCAAGAAATACCTGCTAAAGCTGGTCTAACGAGGAGAAGGGTGCTCCATCAAAGATGGCCATATCCTGCTTTGTGAACCACAAGAAAAAAAATGATGCTTGTTGTTCACTCATGATGACATGGACGTCATGCACCTCCAAGGATGCGCCTAGGTATTGGAGGCTTGGGTTAGGTTCTGCATGATTACACGATGATTCTGCTGCAATGTCTCCTCCGAATCAAGCGTTTTGTTACCCTCCAAGCTGCAAGGGAGTACTTCTCATAGGGGCTCAAGCAGAATGTTGAACCAACGGGATCTTTCCATCAACAGGCAAGATGGGATTTTGACTTCAATCTTCACTATGTGGTACGCTCAGTCCTTCCAAATAGGAGGACTTGTTGATTGCATGCAGAACAGCACCAATACAAGTTTTGAGTTGAGAGATGCATTCCAAAGGCAAGAGAAAACCGTTATGCTAGAGCAAGGGACGTCATCCGCAGCAAGTACTTTGGTTATTGGTGCTTGCTAAGGAGCAGGAGACAGCAAGGACACAAGGACAAGTCCACGTCATGCCAAGAAGGGGTGGTTCCATCACTGTGGTCAGGAGGTTCATTAGAGAAGTGGTTGTAAAAGGGGAGCTGCAAATGTCACCACATTGAATGACGCCTTGCCGGTGGAGGCGGGCTTGGCAAAGTTGTAAGCCAGTTCAGCGACCGGCAACCGCTCGTCCCACGCCCTCTTGTCCGGATCACCCACTGTACAAAGGAGCTGCTCCAGTGCCTAGTTCATCCATTCCGTCTTTGCGTAAGTTTGGGGATGAAAACTGGTTGACAGCTGCACCTTGTTGCCGCACCGCTCCATGAGTTCTTGCAAGAACTTGCTTGTGAACCGTGGATCATGGTCACTCACAATGGACCGCGACACGCCATGGATGCACACCACGTTCTTGAGGAATAGCTGAGCCATTTCCTACGCACTCACCGTATCACACGTCGTGATAACGTGTGACAGCTTGCTAAAGTGATCCACCACCACCAACACCGCATAATGACCTGCCGCTGTCTCGGGCAAGCTCGTGATGAAGTCCATAGAGATGTCTTGCCATGGCTGCTCGGGGATGGGCAAGGGTTGGAGGAGACCCGGGGTCTTTGTTTTTCGTGCCTTGTGGTGTTGGCACACGTCACAACTCAGGTAAAATTCTGCCACCTCCAACGACATGGTGGGCCACGAAAAGAAGCGAGCCACCATCTTCAATATCTTGTCGGAGGAGAAGTGATCGCTCAGGCCACTGTCGTGACAGTCGTCCAAAATCAGCTACCAAAGTGTCGGCACCATGGGAACCACCACCCGTTGCATGCTGCGGCGTTGCCAATACGGCTCCTCGAAGGAAAATCTCAAAGCGTCATATTCAACATGCACCTCATATTCCTCCGTGAAAAGATTCATAAGAAAGGCATCTTTGTGGATGGTGAGAGACGCGTCCCACATCATCAGGTCTGGTCGCCGTGAGAGGGCGTCGGCTGGGTTGATGCGACCCGGCCGGAACACGATCTTGTAGTTGAAGTGCAACTCAAGGTATTCCACCCAACGTGCTTGGCGCCGGCTCAGGTTCGACAATGTCTTGAAGTACTTCAACGCGTGGTGGTCGGTGTAGACCGTACATTTTTGCGCCTCGAGGTAGCACTGTAAGTTCTTGAAGGCTACAACCACGGTGAGCATCTTCTTGTCGTGGATGGTGTAGTTCAGCTCCACTCCACGCAACTTGCACGAGTAGTAGGTGACCGGCTGCGACCCATTGGCATAATCCTATAAAAGGATACCAACAATGGCCAGGTCTAATGCATCTGTCGCCATTTCAAACTCACGGTCACTATCAGCCAAGTGCAAGGCCGGCGTGGAGGTTAGAGACTTTTTGAGATTCTCAAAGACTTCTTGTTTGCTAACTCTCCAACTCTGCTCGCAATCCTTGTGAGTGAAATTGGAGAGTGGCACTGACACTCCCACATAGCCAAGGATGAACCTACGATAGTAGTTACAAAAACCAACGAACTCTTGCACATCATGCACACTATGAAACTTCTGCCACTCTTGCAGGGTCGACATCTTGCACGGGTCCATGGCAATCTGTCAACTTTTCCCACCGCGAAATCACACTCAGAGAGATTTACAATAAAATTCTCCTTTCTCAAAACCTCAAGGACCTTCTTCACACGCTCCTCATGCTCCTCCACCATCTTGCTATACACTAAGATATTGTCGAGGAAAAACACCACAAAGTCATCCAAGTACGCCCTGCAGATGTTGTTTATTACCGCCATGAAGGTTGCTGGTGCATTGGTCAACCTGAGAGGCATCACGGGAAACTTGTAGTGAATATAGCGGACGCGGACGGCCGTCTTTTCTTCATCGTCTATTGTGATGCAGATCTTGTGGTAGCGGAATCGGAGGTCGATGTTTGTGAAGTAGCGAGTCGCACGGAGCTGACCGAACAGATCCTCGGCTCGTGGAAGTGGGTACCGATTCTTGATGGTTAACTCGTTCAATGCCTGGTAGCCCACACACATGTGCATCTCCCCCGTATTTTTCTGCACAAATAGGAAAGGTACAGCGTAAGGAGACGAGGATGGAAGGATAAAACCCTGCTCCATCATCTTGGTCAGCTGCTTCTTGAGCTGCTGTAGTTGCATATCGCTCATGTGACATTGCATGGACAGATGGGTGCGCTCCAGGTTTGAGGTCAAGGAGATGGTCTACGTCGTGCTTCGGTGGCAGACTCACCGGAAGGGTGTTGGGAAACACATCCTTGAACTCTGTACATACCTTCTGAATCCCCTTGGGTAACACCGCAAACTTGCCTTGGGTCCCCGGCTGCTCACGAGTCGTCCCATGCACCTCAGCAGGCGCCACATCCTCTGGTTTGTCAAAATCATCCTCTACGCCTCGCACGAACGCCAAAAGATTATGTTTCAAATTGCACGCCTGAGCTACACCAGGTTTAGCATCAACGGCGTTCATTCCTCCTTGCGAGGCGCCGACTGTTGTGACGCTTCCTCCTCGCAAGTCTCCTCTTCTGCAGCCTCTTTTCCAGACCACGTTGGCAGGGAATACTCCGAGCTTGACTGAGACAGTGTGTACCTCCCAAATGACAGCACGATTGTACTTCTGAAGGAAGTCACAACCGAGGATCACATCGTAATATTTCATCGGGCACACCCGGTATACGGTCGTTATGCGAAGCTTCCCCACGCAAATGGAGAGAGGACGTGCCAGGTACCCCACTTCAATTGTGCCATCCACTTGGTTAGCGGTTCGCTTCTTGCTCGTGAGTGCAAAGCCCCAAATCTGAGCACACTCCATGCTCACAAAGCTATGACTCGCGTCAAAATTTAGCAGGCTTCCCACCTTCCTCTTTTCTTTCACTCGCACCTCAAGGAGAAGTGCGGTCTGCTCCTCCTCATACTCCACTTACATGCCTTGTCCTCCGAAACCCCCTTGAATCCGCAAGGCAATTGAGCGGTCAAGTGGCGGTTTGGGCTGAGAGGAGCCAGGAATAATGCCATCTACTCCCGGCTTTCCTCGTTTCTCGACTTCTTTGTTGCTTCCTCTGCTTCCTTTGTGGCTTGCTTCCCCTTCCCCTACTGCTTACCCTTACCGTCACCTTTCTTTAGACTCTGGCAGTCACACACAATTTGGTCAGGCTTGCCACAGTTGTAGCACATACACTGTTGCAATGCTCCAATCTCCATGGGCCTGTCGTTGCTCTTGGCCCGCTTCTGTAAGCACCATTGGAAGAGTTGTGGCTGTTGGCATGAGCCTCGTGCACGCTGCTCTGGTGCTGCGATCATCCCGGGAAGGTCGCCGTTGAGGTTGTGCATCACCGTCACAGCGCGGACGTTGTCCTTGAGGCCGTCGTTGTAGTGGATGTTAAAAATCAGATCATTGAACGCGGTAAGAACTTTATGGACAGCGCAAAACCAATCGCTCAAACCAGAGCAGATCAACATAGGTGCTCACAGCCAGATCTGCTCAACCAGCGATAGAGGGAATGAACTCCATGAACTCCATTCATCAGAATTCACTAACTCCTGGGTACAAGAACTACTGGAATCTATCACTTGACAGAATTGAAAAATGAAGATCTACTTCTGACTTAAATCCTGCTACGCTCGCCTTCACCTCCGGTCCTTTTCGCTCCGTAACAGCGGTTCTGCCGTCTGACGCGGGAAACTGCTGTCTCGCACTGTTCCTGTTGTTGAGCTTTGGTTCCGGTTACACAGGGTCTTCGGTATCCTTGAATAGTGTTGCTCCCTGTTGTCTTTCTGTATGATCCGGTCCAAGCTGTTTATGTATTGGTCGTGCGATCGGACGGTCTCAAACTTTTGTGTCATCGACATATATCGATGCCACCCCCCCCATATGTCCGCACCGATTCCCCTCTGCTCCAAGCGGACTGGTAGTCCGGTACTCTGTTCCTTGTCTGATCTCTTTCGAGATGCCACGTCAGCATCCTGCCAGAGCTCCGCTCAGGGTACCGCCTCCAGACCACTTCGCTCCAAAGTGCAATTCCCTTTACAATATATGCTGCTCGTGATCATCACCCTCTCAAATAACCGGTACACATGAATGGGCAGGGGAGGCATGGGACTAACCTCTCTCCTGACCCTGCGGTAGACAGTGGGCACAGAGTAGGTCAGGGTAGCATGTAGGTTGCGGAGGGTCCGGGGAGAGAGAGGCGCCTCTCTCCTGGCCCTCTGCGTTATGCCATTTTGGAGCATACCCTTTTTATTCCTTTTTCCAACATTTCCCCCCACATGATCCAATCACCTTTTGAGCGTAAGAAACCTGTGAGAGAGAAAACTAAACTATTTTCTTACAGACTGATTGTTGTGATTCCCCCCCATAATTTCAGATCTATCTAACACTAGCTACTGAAGCCCGAGGCATAAAAAAAAAACATTTGTTTGTCACTGTGGCCCTCAATCCTCACCCTCGATCCGATCCTCGCATTGCGGGATGAGGGTATCGCTCGGAACTCCCTCCCTTTTGTGTTGATTTTTAATTTTTATTCCAGAACCAGCCCCAAGCCACCGAATAGTGCATCATGCTGGCGATGCTCCAAGGCCTTCGTGAATACATCTGCAACTTGCTCTTTTGTCCCCACATTGTCCAGCTGCACTTCTCCCTCTGCAACAACATCACATACATAATGGTACTGTCGTTTTACGTGCTTGGTCCTGTCATGTAGCACAGGATCCTCTGATAGTGCTATATTTCCTTGATTGTCACAGACGATTGTAGTTGGCTCCAATTGACTGAATCCCAGTTCTTCTAGCAGCATGCGAATCCAAACTACTTCTCTGGTTGCTTCGCTGGCTGCAATGTACTCTGCTTGAGATGATGACAGTGCAACCACTGACTGCTTCTTGGATCGCCACGAGACAGGTCCACCGCTTAACAGAAATACATAGCCAGATATGAATTTGCTGGTGCTCTTGTCACCTGAGAGATCTGCGTCGCAGAACCCAATGAGGCAAATTCTGCTTTGTGGCTGGTACTTGATCTTCTGTTCAGCATTGCATTTGAGGTAGCGGATGCTGCGTTTGGCTACTGCCACGTGATCAACCGTCGGATTTTTGCACCCTTGACTGAGTAGGCCCACAGCGTATGAGAGATCAGGGCGAGTGCCCACAATTGCATACATCAAGGATCCAACGAGGCTGGGATAAGGCTTGGCCTCACTTGGATCTGGAAGCAGCTCACTGGTTACTACCATGGTCCACTGCCAGTGGAGAGCTGGTAGGATGCGGCTGGCCCAGGTTGAACTTGTCGGCCATGCGCGTGATGTATGTGCTCTGGGACAGCGTGATCTTAGATGGGCTGCGGCTGTGATGAATCTGTATGCCAAGGTAAAATCAGAGCGGGCCCTCGTCACTCATTTCAAATGTAGCAGAGAGAGTCTGCTCGAACTTGTTGATAATGGAGAGGGAGTGACCAAACAGAATCAAGTCATCCACGTAAAGAATCACGCCAAGGTTGTGGAGACCATCTTCGTAGTAAACAGAGTGGTCAGAATGGAGACGCTTGAGATTTTGACTGAGGAAGAAATCATGTATGCGCTTGTTCCATTGCCTGGGTGCCTGCTTGAGGCCGTAGAGGACTTTGAGCAGCCGACATACATTGCTCCCCCCCCCCCCCCCCCCCCCCCCC
>SZWC01004993.1:66049-86035 GCA_023375785.1 Penium margaritaceum
CCCCCCCCCCCCCCCCCGGCTGGACAAAGCCCTCGGGTTGAGTCATGAAAACCTCTTCATCAAGATCACCATTGAGAAAAGCTGACTTGACATCCATTTGATGAAGAAACCAGTTCTCATGTGATGCGAGGGCAAGAACGGTACGAATGGAGCTTTACTTGGCGGCAGGGGCGAAGTTGTCGCTGTAGTTAACACGTTGAACCTGACTGTAGCCACAAGCCACAAGGCGGGCCTTGTACCTGTCAAATAGGCCGTGCTCATAAAGCTTGTGTTTGAAAATCCACTTACACGTGACGACCGGTGCACCTGGCAAAAGGTCAACCAGAGTCCAGGTCTTTTGCTTCTGTAGTTGTTCAAATTCACTGACAGCCGCAGAATGCCAATCAGCAACGTCAAGCCAAGTCATGGCATCCTTGTAGCTGATGGGGTCCACCACCGGAGTGACAAGAGCGTAGTCGCATGATGGAAAATCAGAAGGAACAGAGGGAGAAGGGACAGGAGGTGGAGCTGGAAGAGCAGGGATAGCACCACGGGAGAAGACAGCAGTGAGAGCTTTGAGATTTGCACGGCGAGAGGAGCGGCGTGGCGGAGCTGTGGGATCGTAGTCTTTGGGCCAGTTGCGGGAAAGTCGAGGCGCCTAGGGTGGCGGTGGAGGAGGTGGTGGTGGCGACGTAGGTGGAGGCACCACAAATCGTTCAGATGTAGGGACAATGGGAGGAATGATACCGGAGGTATGGTTAATGGGGGCCTTTTTCTGCACTGGTTTTCAAGTGGACCCATCTAGTGCGTGATTTTATCCTCTATGGAAAACTGGACCTCCTCCCCTATGGGGGGTTCCAGTGCGTGGGGCTAGTGTATGAGGGCAGTGCGCTCGTTCCCCACACAAAAATACACTGATCACACACTCAGTTTGTGATTTTGTCCTATATGGAAAACTGGACCTCCTCCCCTATGAGGAGGTCCAGTGCGTGGGGCTAGTGTATGAGGGCAGTGCGCTCATTCCCCACACAAAAATACACCGATCACGCACTCAGTGCGTGATTTTGTCCTATATGGAAAACTGGATCTCCTCCCCTATGGGGGGGTCCAGTGCGTGGGGCTAGTATATGAGGACAGTGCGCTCGTTCCCCACACAAACGTACACTGATCACGCACTCAGTTTGTGATTTTATCCTCTATGGAAAACTGGACCTCCTCCCCTATGGGGGGGGGTCCAGTGCTTGGGGCTAGTGTATAAGGGCAGCACGCTCGTTCCCCACACAAAAATACACTGATCACGCACTCAGTGCGTGATTTTGTCTTGTATGGAAAACTGGACCTCCTCCCCTATGGGGGGGTCCAGTGCGTGGGGCTAGTGTATGAGGGCAGTGCACTCCTTCCCTACCCAAAACTACACTGATCACGCACTCAGTGCGTGATTTTGTCCTATATGGAAAACTGGACCCCCTCCCCTATGTGGGGGGTCTAGTGCGTGGGGCTAGTGTATGAGGGCAGTGCGCTCGTTCCCCACACAAAATTACATTGATCACGCACTCAATGCCTGATTTTGTCCTCTATGAAAAACTGGACCTCCTCCCCTATGGGGGGGGTCCAGTGAATGGGGCTAGTGTATGAGGTTTGTGCGCTCGTTCCCCACACAAAAGTACACTGATCACGCACTCAGTGCGTGATTTTGTCCTATATGGAAAACTGGATCCCCTCCCCCATTAGGGTGTCTAGTGCGTGGGGCTATTGTATGAGGATAGTACGCTCGTTCCCCATATGAAAGTACACTGATCACGCACTCAGTGTGTGATTTTGTCCTCTATGGAAAACTGGATCCCCTCCTCTATGGGGGGGTCCAGTGCGTGGGGCTAGTGTATGAGGCCAGTGTGCTCGTTCTCCACACAAAAGTACACTGATCATGCACTCAGTGCGTGATTTTGTCTTTTATGGAAAACTGGACCTCCTCCCCTATGGGGGGGTCCAGTGCGTGGGGCTAGTGTATGAGGGCAGTGTGCTCGTTCCCCACACAAAAGTACATTGATCACGCACTCAATGCGTGATTTTGTCCTATATGGAAAACTGGACCCCCTCCCCTATGGGGGGTCCAGTGCGTGGGGCTAGTGTATGAGGGCAGAGCGCTCGTTCCCCACACAAAAGTACACGGATCACGCACTCAGTGCGTGATTTTGTCCTCTATGGAAATCTGGACCTCCTTCTCTATGGGGGGGTCCAGTGCGTGGGGCTAGTGTATGAAGCCAGTACGCTCGTTCTCCACACAAAAGTACACTGATCACACACTCAGTGCGCAATTTTGTACTCTATGGAAGATTCGACCTCCTCCCCTATGGGGGGGTCCAGTGCGTGGGGCTAGTGTATGAGGGCAGTGCGCTTGTTCCCCACACAAAAGTACACTGATCACGCACTCAGTGCGTTTTTTCCTCTATGGAAAACTGGACCTCCTCCCCTATAGGGGGGTGCAGTGCGTGGGGCTAGTGTATGAGGGAAGTGTGCTTGTTCCCCACACAAAAGTACACTGATCACGCACTCAGTGTGTGATTTTATCCTATATGGAAAACTGGACCCCCACCCCTATGGGGGGGTCCAGTGCGTGGGGCTAGTGTACGTGCAGTACGCTTGTTACCCCAACAAATTGAACTGATCACGCACTCAGTGCGTGATTTTATCCTGTATGGAAAACTAGATCCCCACCCCTATGGGGGGGTCCAGTGCGTGGGACTAGTGTACGAGGGCAATGCGCCTGTTCCCCACACAAAAATACACTGATCACGCACTCAGTGCATAATTTCATCGTATATGGAAAACTAGACCCACACCCCTATGAGGGGGTCGTGTACGTGGGGCTCGTGTATGTACATACTCGATGTGTACATACACAATTTGAGTACACTAGAATTTCAGTGCCCTTGCCTAGTGCGAGCGCACTACTAGAGCGCACTCAAAACCCAGTGCGTAATTGGCCCGCCATCAACCATATATGTGATACCGGCATGCTCATCAGTGCCTCAGTCAACAGGATGCTGTGGAGGAAGAATAGGTTCAGGGTCCAAGGAGATGACATGGAGCTGAGGAGGGCCGGAGGAGAATGCGCCCCGATCAGTCAGGGTCTCATCAAAGGTGGTGTTTCGACTTCAAACAATGCACTTGGCCACTGGATCTTGGATGCGATAGGCCTGGCTGTTGTCTGCATATCGCACCAAAATGCCCTTCTGGTTATGTGAGCCCAGCTTGTCCCGAGCACCTGGTTGAACCCAGGCATAGACCGTTCTCCCAAAAACTTTCAGATGTCCAACATTTGGGGGGTGACCATGCCAACTTTCATGCGGTGTGTTGTTGTTGTGAAGATGCTTGCAGGGAAGACGGTTGAGAAGATATCCGGCCATGTTGACTGCTCCTGCCCAGAAGCCGGTGGACAGTCCTGCGGCATGGAGCATGGAGCATGCCTTTTCAAGCAGGGTGCGATTCATACGTTCGGCACGGCCATTCTGCTGAGGCGTATGAGGGACTTTCCGCTGATGCTGATGCCATGGGCTTCATAGAAGGTGGTGTGAGCCTGATTCACAAACTCGCCACCATTAGTGGATCGGACAGCTTTGACACGCTTATCAGTCTCATGTTCAAAACGGCGCACCCAGGTCATGATGTGTTCAGCGGCTTCAGACTTGTGACGCAGGAAACGGAGCCAGACATGGTGAGTGAAATCATCAAGGAGAAGCAGGAAGTAATGCTTGCCAGAGATAGAAGGATCCATGATGCAGCAGAGGTCCATGTGGACCAGATGGAGTTTGTCAGAGGCACAGACATCAGAGTGAGTGGAGAAGGGCTGCTGATTTTGCTTTCCTGCTAGACACCCTTCACAGCAGACAGCACTGGGATGAGTCAGTGTCCGGGGAAGTGAGTCAATGATGCCCTGTTTGGACATGGCCACCTGTGTGGAGAATCCTACATGACCAAGTCGTTGATGCCATAGCATAGTGAGAAGATCGAAAGAGGGTGGCGGTGTTGCTAAACTAGAAGGACCACTAGCGGCCAATGCCACTTCAGGTGTGTCATCATCTGGTTCGAGGTCCAACGTTGGAAGGATAGTCAAATTCCCATCTCTTTTGGCTTCCGCCACAATGTTTCCATTGCCAGAAAAAATGCTACAGCTCTTGTCAGCACCAAAGAGGACATTGCAGCCTTTCTTGTTAAGCAGTGTGACAGACAGGAGATTGGCAGCCAAATCTAGAACAAAAAGAACATCAGAGAAAGTGCGAGAGGCCACTTTCTTCTGAAAGCTGATGAAGACCTTAACGGTGCCAACACCCATAGCAAGAATAATACGTCCATCGCCGATCCGAACTGGCTTTAATTTCTTGAACTCCTTGTAGTCTGTGAACCAGGCTCTGTTGCAAGTCATGTGCCTCGTGCTTTCAGAGTCAAGGATCCAAGCCAGAATACCAGCTGCCAACAGGAAGGCACTGTCAATGGTGCAGAGTGCGAGCTCTTCCAGGATAAATTCTGCATCATCTGAAGCTGCTTTCTGGATAGCAGCTGAGAGTACAATTGATGGGATGTCGTCGGCCGGAGTGATGGAAGTTGATACTGGTGTTGTCTGAATTGACGTTGGTGTTGTTGGAGGCTCCAATAGTTTCCAATTGGAAAAGCAGCTGGTTCCAATTGTCTGTCATTTGTGTCATCATTTTCCTGAAGCTGCCAATTAAGTTGGATGGAGTCTCAGCTTGGTATGTGTCAGTTGTCAACAGAGCATGTTGAGCATTTGGATGTCGTGGACGGCGTGGTTTGTCATAGAAGCGATCCAGATGTCCAAGTTGCTGACACTTCCAGCATCTCACATTTTCAAAGCCTTTACTCCCTGGTGCTCCTGCTCGAATAATCCCACCTGAAGCTTGAAGTTGCTGGAAATTGGGATTTGACGAGAATCTGGAACCAGAGAGTCCTCCTTGTCCAGGACCTTGATATCTAGGAGGTTGTCCTTGATGCTGATGTTGTCGACCAAATTTGGCAGCAAGAGCGGCTTCAATGCCTTCTGGAATTTTCAGATATTTTTCTTTAGCTCAAAACAGGCTATCACATGCGTGTTCCAAGGTGAGTTCATAGGCTCGAACTGCGACAGGTGCTACTGCGGCAGCGGCTTGTCCACCAGGACCAGCATTTGCAGCTGCATTGCCTCCATTGGCTGGTGCTGGTAAGAGCCTGGGAGCTTCCAAGGTCTCCGCCTGTTTACTGTCCAGGTAAGTACCTGGACGGTAAACAGTCGGAGTAAAACCACTTTTTCAGAGAGTGTCTGTCCCATAGTTACAATGCAATCAACCAATCAATGCTTCATTTGTGCCACATGATCTTCCAACTTTGTCATGTTGCCCATCTTGAGTTCACATAACTGAATCAGGAGATTCTGAAGTTCGGAGTCCCCACTTTCAGGTAGCGCTGTTGGAGAGCCAGCCATGCGCGTCTTGGATCCAGTGTAATGCTGCCATCCTTGATCAGAAATTTCAACCTGTCTAATACTTGCATGGCCAGTAGTACAAAGGCCTTATCACAGCGTCGTTGCCATTGAAGTCGAGCATCGTCAGTGGCGTCAGCGGCCAGTGTCTCTGTGGGAGGGTCGGAGACAACTCCCCATAGTTCCTTGGCAAGAAAAACCATCTTCATATTGAATGCAAAGTCATTGTAGTTGGTACTGTCAAACGCTTGAATCTTGAATTGATCACCCATGCCGCCTCCATGGCACACAGCCATGATGCGAGATGTTGTATCATGGGTCTCTTGAACAACACAACCAGTCCTTGAGTTGTTTGTGGCACACCTTGCTCTGATACCAAATGTTAAAATTTCAGATCGTTGAATGCCGCAAGAACTTTATGGACAGCGCAAAACCAATCGCTCAAACTAGAGCAGATCAACACAGGCGCTCACAGTCAGATCTGCTCAACCAGTGATAGAGGGAACGAACTCCATGAACTCCATTCATCAGAATTCACAAACTCCTGGGTACAAGAACTACTGGCATCTGTCACTTGACAGAATTGACAAATGAAGATCTACTTCTGACTTAAATCATGCTACGCTCGCCTTCACCTCCGGTCCGTCTCGCTCCGCAACAGCGGTTCTGCCGTCTGACGCCGGCACCTACCGTCTCGCACTGTTCCTGTTGTTGAGCTTGGATTCCGGTTACACAGGGTCTTCAGTATCCTTGAATAGTATAACTCTGTGCTGTCTTTTGGTATAATCCAGTCCATGAGGTTTATGTACTGGTCGTGCACAGTTGATCTGCGATCAGACGGTATCCGAATTTTGTGACATCGACATTTATCGATGCAATGCCCCCTCCCCCCCACATGTCCGCACCGATTCCCCTCTGCTCCAAGGGGACTGGTCGTCCGGTACTCTGTTCCTTGTCTGTTCTCTTTCAAGATGCCACGTCAGCCTTCTGCCTGAGCTCCGCTCACGCTACCGTTTCCAGACCACTTCACTCCAAAGTGCATTTTCCTCCGTGATCATCACCCTCTCGAATAACAGGTACACATGAATGGACAGGGGAGGCATGGGACTATCCTCTCTCCTGTCCCAGCGGTAGACAGAGGGCACAGAGTAGATAAGGGTAGCATGTAGGTTGCGGAGGGTCAGGGGAGAGAATGGGGCCTCTCTCATGGCCCTCTGCGTTATGCCATTTTTAGCATATCCTTTTTATTCCTTTTTCCAACAGTGGAAGCACAATTTGTGGGAGACAAAACCACAGCTGGCAACGATTTCATGAAACCTACAGGTGTAGTCAGCGACGTCGCCAGTTTGGCAAAGCCGCACGTCGTGCACATTGTTCCTCAATTCCCCCACGGTGAAGCGCTTAATGAACAACTCTATAAACTCCTTCCACGAGGTCGGCCATTTCAGGGTAGGATCACCACTGTCGCAGGTTGAAGCCGATGGGGTTGAGATTCCGGTCATGGCCGCAATGTCGGCAACCATTGTTGCGTCACTGTCGTGTGGATTTGACCGCATAACATCAGCCCACCAATCCAACGATGTCCCTCTCAACAGGGTCATAGCATTGTTGCAATGCGCCTCGTTCCTTAAGGCATCCACGCCGATGGCGATGAAGTACAGCTCCAGTCCGAGTATCGAAGCGTGTAGAGCTGGCCAATCCTTCTTTGATCAGTCAAATGACTCCCGCTTTGGCAGGCTCGAGATGCCCACCGTAGCTCCAGGTACGGTGGCAACTGCCACTAGTGTTGTCACAGGACGCTTCGCGAGCTCTTAACTGAGATACCTGTTCTGATTCTCCAACAATTCCATCTTGGCCTACATTTTGGCGAGCAAATTCTGCTGTTACTTTGCCTTACGCGTCAAACGCTGCACCCAATGAGAACGTTCCGGATGAAGTCATCTTTGCGTCCAATGCAACTTCTTCCTCAACGGGTCCTCCAGTTACTGCCTTGTCACCGGAGTGTGTGGCTGGCCTTGGGCACGGATCCACCAAAGAGACGAGATACGTTCTGATCTACGCTGACCAGGAGAGGTTGTCAAGTAGATGATTGTGCCCCTGAGCCAAGGGTGGCTCTAATACCAAGTGTAAAACGGGCACAATGTACTAGCCTCAACCGGAGGATGCAAGCACCAACCGGCGGCAACGGCGACCAAGGAGAGGCCGGTGTACACCTTCCCATGTATGCAGAAGTTTAGAATCGTCTTGGGGGAGTACGGAAACACGTGTGGCAAAGTGGGAGTAAACTGTACTTGTTATTCAAGTGTCAACATACATGTACATAATGACACATCCTAGGCGACCCGAGGTCGCCGAGCTGTACGCGGCTCCGTACAGGCCAAGGATGAGCATTATTGCTTGAGCGTCACGTAGCTCATCTTCTCATTGTTTTAACGCACCAAGAATAGCATCATTCCATGGTGGATTGGTCGAGGTTTGGCCGTTTCTGTGTACCACGGCAATCTGTCATTGGCAGCACCACCAGCGGCGGTGACGGCCGCTGAAGCGCCTTTTCTGGCAACAACACATCGGGGCACCAATATGAAGCACCCTTGGTCCTCAATGATCCTTGATTCATTGAATAACCGGGCCCCAAGGTGTGCTTTGGCCTCGTTGGATCTTCCGAGGGTCAAGCCCTGGTCCTTTGGGATGAATTTCCATCACCTGTTTTTCTAAAGATTGGACCGTCCCCTCGTCCAGTCCAACATTTGGCCGGGTGTAACTTCCTTAATTCAGGATGGATCAACCCCGTTCTTGGATCAATCTTGCACGATTTTTCCTGTAGATTCCAAATGCACAATTAGATTACACATTGAAGGAATCCTCAAGCCGTGGTGAGTGCCATTGGCAATGTCCGGCTTACAGTGCATGACCAACAACTCTGACGACCAACCTAGTGACAGACCCGTTAATCTCAACGAATTCCTTGACATTGCCATTATTCGCCGGTGCAACACTAGAGCTATGGCAAGAGGCATAACCGGATGAGCGCAAGTCAATGAGGATCTCTACCAAAAATTATCAGCGTTGAAGGTCCTCAACAACCATCTTCTCCAATAATTCTATGCAATGATGGAGAAAATTTGTAACTTGCATAAGAGGGAAAAGTGCTCTTTTAAAGGAACAATCAAATTTTGAGTGAACCCCAAATCCGACCGGTCCTCTCTGAACCATTTGATGCTACAAATACAAAAGGACTGTAAAAATGTGGTTGAATATTGACATTACGACCTCGCTATCAAACGTGGCATGGCTTCAGCTGGTACTGTGATCAGAAGGATATCTAGTGGACACAAGGATCTTGTGAAGCCAAATCAACGGCTCATGCAACCACTCTCACATTAACGGCCATAGGTCTTCTACCTCTCTAGAGGATTAATACAACATGGCAGGATTCTTTGACTTCACCTAACGACAGGAACGACTTTTTGCGTGCTGATCTTGCACTTTTTTGGAATTTAAACAAGAGTCTTGATACGTGATACAAGTTTTAGCTAGTTTTTTAGCAGTCAATCAGGATAGAATATATGCGGTATTCTTGTATCATCATTGAAGTGACATTGCCCTTGAAAAACTGTGTTTCCACTATTTTAAAAGCCACAAATGTGAAATCCAGTGAGCAATCACAAGATTTAACATTGAGGAAGACCTTCTGCAAGCAATGGAAATTCTAACCGGCTCAAGAGTGCCAATAGTTGGATGCAGGGATTTACCGATTGGCGACCCAAAAGCCATACTTCTTGTCATTGCGGAGTAAAGTTCCAGTCAAGGAAGCCCTCCACTCCAATGAAGATCGACATTGGAAGTCAACAAGATTATCACTTAGCTAGGCTTGTAGGATACGAGCTGCATTTTACGTGAATTATAAATACATCGCGTTGTACTCTACATGCCGGTTGAGCCTTGTGGGCACTTCAAAAAATTCCTAAATGTTTCCTACGCGAATACGTTCATTGCTCAATCTAGTTCTCGGGCTACATCATTAGTGGCACACAGATCATGGCGGATCCACAAAAAGGTTCGGTATTCATGATCGACCAAAACCCACCAGTGTTTATGACATCCAACTCGTTTTGGAAAACTGCAACTACTATTGTCGATTTGTATGGAATTACACTTGGATGCCTGTGCCTTTCTTTGATCTCACTCACCAACCACCGAGTGAAATTGGGGAGACAGCAAACGAGATTTTTTCATGTCTTTAAAAAGCATTGAATGTCAGTGCTAGCCTCAAAATTGATGGACCCAACGGTAGACTACACCATACCCACTGACACGTCCGATCATGTCCGATCGGTAAAGAACAACCGGTCTTGTATACGTGCCAAAAACTACACAGACAAGTGTAAAACTATGTGGTGTATAATAAATAAATGTTGGTGGGCATGCATGCAATCAAACGTGGCGGTGTTATCTAGAATGCGGGAAATTTGTCTTTAGCACACCTCGACCATGCCCTTAAAATCTTGAGGAACCAACCCCGTCAAAAATCTCGATGGATGGATTACCTTCTGTCCAACCTTGACTAAAACATCCGGTTCAAAGATGTTCAAAGTCTGTGACATGACTTGATGACACAGAGAAACATGCTAGAAATCGAGCAAGACCCTTATATCGAGCGACCATTTGAAAGGGTTGATAGCACTTTGATTAGTACAAAAAATAGTGTTCCGATTCAATGCTGTGTACAAACAGCGACGATTCAGTCGCCAAGTTGTTGCACCACCAAGCAAAGAATCTCTGAGAATCATATGGGAAGAACGCCAAGGCGTAGATCCAGGTGGACATTTTGACGAGGATAATACACAAAACCCTTGCAAAGTACTAGTGGTGGAACAAGATGCAAATAAGAAATACAAAGTACTACAAAGCTTGCTGTGTGTCAACACCAAAAATCTACATGAACCGAATCCTCATGGCTGCTTTCACCGCTGCTAGTATTGAAGAACCCATCGTCAAACATCTTCATAGACTGTGTGAAGGGGATTTTTTCGTCATACTGGAGGGGTTTGATGCAATTCTTCTTGTGGTGGACAGCTTTTTGAAGATCTCAGACTTCATCCTCATGAAAATGATGGTCATCGTGGAGGGAATAACATGACTTTTCCTCAATAACATTGTTTGTCTATATGACGTCCCCTCCTCCATCACCAGTAACCAAGATGGGCGGTTCGCCGGTGAATTTTGGCAAGAGCTGATGAGTTGCTACATTAATAGGATCCAACTATCAGCGACCTTCCATCCTCGGACTCAGGAAAAAAACGAACAAACCAATAAAATGCTCAAACAACTGCTCACAAGCACCGAACGCCGAACTCACATGGAACTCTGCAACCTTTGCAGCAATGGGAATCCAAAACTCTGACAGGATTGCAAAGTTAAAGTGATATATCTATCGTGGACATCATGCAACAACATTTGTGTAGCATATAGGAGGAGCCATGTCAGAGGCTCTCGAGCACGATGAAGCAAGAAACGTACAAGCATCGGACGGACACTGTATTCAATGTTTGTGATCACGTACTATGCGGCTAAGTGAGCGGCAAGCTAAGAGGTCAATACTGAGCAAAGTTGAAACTTAAGTGGCTGGACCCGTTTGCCATTGAGGAGATGCAGCATCCTGATGTCACCAAGCTTTGGTTGCATGACAGCGCGCCCATCCATTGAAGTACACATATTACGTATCACAAAGTACTGAAGTGCCTAATTTTCTGAGATTTTTTTCATCTCACAGCTTGTCCCTGTTAACCGTCTAGGTCCTGCTTGTTGTAACAATCGCGTGGCGACCTCCAAATATTACGTCATCAAATGGAGGGATTTTGTGCAACTGCCTTGACTCTCAGTGTTCCAGTTGAGATGTTTCTGAGGACTGGAAAAACTTCACTCATGGGTCAATGAAATTGTCATGAACCGCATTTTTTTTTCGATACCGTCAAAATAAATTCTGGACTGTGCTGTAAAGAAATGCATCGACCATCTCGAAACCCCCAGAGCTCTTGGCAGTGTTTCTGAAAACGACCTTCATGACGCAACTTCGCACACGTCGCTCTTCCACACCACCAAAGTTTGCCTCATTCGGATTTCAGTGAACATACTGATTACTTCCTATTTTGTCACCCGTGACCCTCATATACCCCTCCGTCGGAACAATAAGCCCCATTCGTCCCCTGTGTCAGAACAATAAGCCCCATTCGCCCTTACGTCTGAACAATAGGCCTCATTCGCCCCTGCGTCAGAGCAATAAGCCTTATTCGCCCCTGTCTTGGAACAATAAGCCCCATATACTCCTCAGCCCGCACTGGAGGTCAAAGAGTCGGAACTTGCGGAAAATAAGCCTCATACATCCAATGCATAGGGTGTGCATGATGACGTCCATCGGAACGGAACCCTACCCTTGACACTTTTCACCGAACGTCAATGCCTCGGGCTGGGCAGAGGCTCGGCATGGAACTCGTGAATGCACCTCCCTGCCTTGGTGTGCGGTCGGCCGCACATGACGAGTGCATATGTCGAGTGATGCTATTCAAATGCACGAAGCGGTACGGGCCATAATGGTGTCGGTTGTGCTGTCAAAACCGTACATATGCTCAACATATATAACGGGTATGAACAGAATCCATTTCGTCCTCCCTCGCGTACTGATGAGTTCTTTGCAAACCATCTATCGACATGTCCCATGTTCGAGATACGCGTCATCTGCCACCGTTGCAGTGCTCGGCAGGTGGTCCAGAGGCACTGGTAGGTCTTTGGGGAACCGTGACACCTCCCCCCCCCCCCCCCCCCCCCCCATGGACCACGGCACTGCGGTGGCCGAGTGGGCTAAGATAAAGCGTGCATGGGACATGATCAACCCAAATACACCCGTCGACCCATACATCATGTGTTGGCAGTTGGGCATGCGGGCACCCCATGCTCGCCCGATGTACTGCCCATCGAATTGGGAGCCATGGGTCTCGGTGTGGCCATTTCCTTGTTCACGGATGTGACGATATAGGACGTATGGCTATGCGCTACATGGAGTTAGCCATTGTCACCATGTACTCAGCATTTATGAACCTTATTGAGTGGTCATTTAAGTTCACATATTGTTCACAAAAAGAAAAAAAGGACCATCCACAAAGTGATTATTTATCATAAAAAATGCACATAATGCCTTCCACTAAGTGTTGAATGCATACAAATTGATGAACAATGTATTTGTAACAATGGTTTAGGGTCAGGGCATATACGCATTGTACTTGATTACTCATGAGCACAATGCCTGTTAGTTCAAACACAAAGTATGATTACATGTGGAGCATATGCCTTGCTTTAAGCGCATATTCAACAACCTTGCAAACGGTTTGCCATGTACATGTGCTTCTAGATAGTAGGTAAGGAAAAAATGTGAATGAATGTGGAGAGGACATTTTCGATTACGTTGAGCCCTTACCGTCATGAGATCCATTAGGCACCCTAAGCCTGCACTGGCAGAGAGTGGAACATTTTGTAAATGTATGTCTGTACTAATCTGTGCATTTATTGTGTAAGTTCTTTCTTGTGAAGTGAAGTCTAGGTTGAACACATGTGCAGTGCCTGTCCAGCTGGGAGGACGTTTATTCTGCTTGCACACAAGCCCGGCACACAATAACCCGACATTTTGTACGTGCACCCAATAGTCCTATATCACTCATCGCAGAAGAGGTAACTGAGAAAGGGATGACTTGTAAATATTTATGAAGGAAACATGCATCACTAAAGGTACGATCTCTTCAAACCATTCTTGACTCAACCCTTGGAGGAAATGAATAGTGTCACACACGGAACTCAACCTCTCCCGTGGCTGACAATGTTCAGCGTCGTAGAATACTTCAGTCTCACTGTCACACTCTTGGCCATCATGTCGGCTTCCAAGAACAAACACACCCCCCCCCTCCCCAGACTCGATGAACTTGGCCCATTCAGCCTACCCCTGACCGTCTGCCTAACAAGAAATCCCCCTTTCCCCCTTGAGTCTGATGTGCTCGAAAAATGTGTTTGTTCAAACTCCAGAGACTAGCATGGCTCATCCTGCACAATAACAAAACCATGAGTTAGTTCTTTCCTGCAAGGAAAGTAGAAGCATTGAAAGTAGACAACGACATGTGAACGGTCGCTCATGATATGCTACCGCGGAAGTTGCCACAGGGTCAAATGTCAAAGCGTTGAGCGGCGCAATCCAATTGACCCGCTTAACATTCGCTGAGATGGCTTGGCAACTCTAAGGTTCGGCAGCACGTATGCATGCCACTACATGAACGCCTGCCAACTCATGGCCCCTGATCGAGCAGGGGGTGTTTTATGCAACCGTGAAGATGATGACATTGTCAAGACGACCATGTAGATATTTGGTCCGTGGAACGTTACAAAACCGAAACAAATGGAATATGTTGGCGACGAAAGTATACCACCATTTTTACAACACAATTTGTACTTCGGACCGAACATAAGTACATAAGTTAAAATGTTCACGACGTCAGGCGTTCATGTGTGACACCCTTCTACAGTAGAAAATGAACAATATACCGTTAAACTAAGAGTTCGACAATTCCGAGGGGTATATGGGGCTTATTGTTCCGGGAAAAGGGCGAATGAGGCTCTTTATTCTGGGGAAAGGGCGGATGATGCTTATTGTTTCAATGTAGGGGCGAATGGGGCTTATTGTTTCGAGGGAGGGGCGGATGGGGCTTATTGTTCCGAGAAAGGGGGTAATCAGGCTTTTTATCCAAAAGAGATGTATATGGTCACTCCGCCCTTCGGATTTTGGCACATGTATATGTGCCCTGTGATTTCCCAAATACTTGTCATTCAAGCAAACCTAGTTTGAATTCTGAAGAGCAGAAAGCCTTTGCTAGCCTGGGTTTACATAAGTGGGTGTAATGGAGAGTAGCTCGACAAATGATCAGCAGGGCACCCAATGCTTCCCTTCGGCGCGCCGCAGCGGATAGGGCGCAGCCCTTAATTGTGTCACGGAATGCTGACTGCTGTCGTGTGCCTGGCCAATCGCGTGCGTGGAGCTGCCCCGGCGCTCTCGAGCTGTGCGGCTCGCTCTTGGCGTGGCCTCGCCAGCAGGTCTTTTGCGCACTCAGAAGAGTTAGCAAGCTGGGGAAGGCTCGTGCAGAGGTGATTCACAATGACGGTCGTCCAAGCTAACTCGTGACGTTCTCAACTCTGTAGACCTAGCGCATACTTGCAAGAGATCAGTCTGCCTGCCGAAGTCATGGAGGCAAGCAGTCAGCAGCGTAGTGCGCGAAGGGTAGGCGAGGACGTGCATAGGCAAAGTGAAGAAAGTCTGCTGCGCCAGGGACAGGATCAGTTTACAGGACGAATCAGCGGAGTGGTGAGTTGAATTCCATCAATTTATGACCAAGTTCCATGACTGCACTGCAAACAAGCATTCACCGACTACGGTATTCTCTCAAACGTGCAGGCTGAAGAAAACGTGGAGACCATCATTCAACAAGATAACACGGTTCTATTTACTCGGTACCTTGCGAGGAAGATATCTTCAAACCCTGCTCTAGCGGCTGATTCCGAAGCTCGGGCCCTGGTCACCTCTGCTTCACTTCAGCTCTGCGTTCAAGCAGACGCATCCAGCTGCTTGAGCCTGATCCTTGGCCCCGCGGAGAGTTCCGAAGCAAGGAAAAACGGGGTACTTTTCTCTCAAGGCAATCCGACATGCGTCGATGCCATCTCTTCACTCCTCCCGAAGGCAATTCTTCATTCCAGTGTCCGGTGCTTCGGGACGATTTTGAAGCACCTGTCAGACATGCGTCTCCGCCCGAGCATAGATGACATTCGGCTCCTACATCTCTCTCTTCAGGAATTCGAGTATGTCTCGCTATCTTCTGCTGTATGGCATCTCTTTTTTCTCCCGTACATGGAATTCCTCCTTACGAAGAGCGTGTCATGGTTTGTGCAGGAAACGGGCGGTGTCGTTGAAGGACAAAGATGGGCCCATAGAAGAGCTCGTCAAACGTGTGAGGAGTGAGGTAATTCGAATGCGGTTTGACCATTGACGTGAAACCGACTGTCCACGGAGAACTGACACATCTTTGCTCTTGCAGGAAAAGCTGCTAAATATTCTTCATATTCTTCTCAATTATTTTCAAGGAAGCCTCCCTCGAGTTGCATTTGACCTTGCGGCTCGAGGATGTACTCCTTCCCTCTGCGCTCTTCTGACCGTGAGCGGGGTCTCACTGATCAACAGCGTCTTGACGTCTAGCGACGGCCATTCGGAGGCCACCCTTCTGGATGTGGTGGTAAGCGAAGCAGCTTCATCAAAGTGGCAGTCCGCACAGAGGACTGGCGGCTCCAGCTCAGTGGGTTCGGCGCGAAACCTTCTGCTTCGCATGCTCAGGCTTCTCTTGCTGTGGAAGCCTAACCTCAATCGCCAGCAAGATGCACCAACTGGATTCAGCGGAAGCTCAGCGATTGTTCCATTGCTGGTTCGCGCTGCGAAGGTAATTAAGTGACTTAATTGTCAAGAATTCAATGCGCGCTTATCTTCTGATAACGCCTGATTCTAGCGAGCAACGTTATATGTGCAGCACTCCGATGTTGAAGCGGTGACTTTCCTCCTCGAAGCTGGAGCCCCTGTACAAGAAGTCGATGGGGATGGAGACTCTCCACTGCATGGATGCTTACAGTCCATGCAGGGAGCAGACCTCACCAGGTTTGTTCGCCTAGCACGGTGTAAATCTGACTCGCGTCGAAAAATGCATAGGAGATCTCACATATCTGACCCTTTGCTACTGTAGGATGGTTTGGAAGCTCGTCAAGCTTGGCGCATCCGTCAGGTCTAGAAACAACCTTGGCCTTGCCCCTGTCCATGTCGCAGCCGCAAACGGGCATCTTCAGGCCCTCAAGGTCAGAATTTTCCATCTGCGCATGCCTTGCCGTTCAACGTCCGGCTTCGGCTAAATTTCATTGCTTTATCCGCAGGTCATGCTCGCGTTTGAACCAGATGCTGTCGACTTCCAGTCGGCAGCAGAAGAAAGCCCACTTTTTTGGGCCGTTCAAGCAGACCATGCAGACTGCGTGCACCTTCTTCTGCAATGTGGTGCGCAACGGAACCACAAGAATAGCAGGGGGCAGACACCGCGTTGCGTGGCCCACTCTGTGGAGATGAGAGCCGCTTTGGATGTCGAGCGTGTTCCAGGTAGATCTCAAAAGCAATTGGCTGCAACGTGCAGGCACTCGTGTTTATGCGCGGCTCCTGACCCCATGCTAACGATTCTTGTGCAGCACTGAACAAGGAGACGCTTGTTTCCGGCCTCCCAGACGATGTCCGTGAAAAGATGGAGGCGCTTGCGGAGTCCATTCTTTACCGGTTGGCTGTGTCTGGAAGAGCGAGGAAGGGGCGGAGTATGGATATGGATTCTGGGTAAGATTTGCGACCATTCATGACAGACACATCTTCGCGTCCTTTCTTTCATTTGCTACACTCGCCCTTCTTCTTTCCATCTCCCTCCCCCTCTCACCCCCCCGCCCCCCGTGTTGCTATGCCATCCTTCATCAGGAACTCATCACGAAATGCCAGTGGAATGCGGCTTGAAGTGTGCAAGTACTACAGCATGCCTGGAGGGTGAGCGACAAACGTCCTGTCTATTTCCATGGAGTATTTTTTTGTGCACGCGTCTGATATTTACGACTGGAATGCTGACCAGGTGTGTTAAAGGCGATACTTGCGGGTATTTCCATCCTTCTGGCGGAAAGAGGGCAGAAAGCAGAGCGAGAATTGGCAGCTGGAGCGGATCATCATGGGCTTCGAACAGGGTGAGAGTGCCGATAGTCTTTCCTCGCTTTTGCTGAGCCGTGCATGCATCAGAACCTTACTTCTTCCTTCTTCTCTGCAGGAGTCAGACGAGCTGGGCAAGAAAATTTTCATTGGAGGCCTTTCTCCTACTGTGGAGTCAGGTATTCACTTCACTATGCAGCGCGTGGAATGTCTGTGTCCTTGTTAAAACGTTGTTTGAGCATACCTGAAAGCGATGCTTTGTAATGCTTTCATTTTGGCTTTTGCAGATGATTTAAGGGAGTTCTTCGGTCAGCGATATGGACCTATCGTTGACGCTGTGGTCATCAGCAGTCAGAGTGGCTCACACGTTCAGTCGAGGGGCTTTGGTTTTGTGACCTTCAAGAATGAAGCCTCTGCTGTGGACGCAGTGAAGGACCACTACGTTCTCTTGATGGGAAAGAAGGTAATCACCATTGACACCAAGGGAAGCTTTGGATTCCTTATGATTGACCTGAGCAAGGCATACCCGCCCGCATGTTTCAGGTTGAGATCAAGAGTGCAATACCACGCCCACTCATGGCCGAGAGCAAAGCCCTTCAGGAATCTAAGACAGTCATTGATGAAGAGGACGATGAAGCGATGAGAAGGTTGTCTCTGGATGAGAATGATAATGGCGACATTCAGCCATATGACGGGCCCCCACCTCCATGGCTGACAAGGCTGCGGGAGTGGCTACCTGATTTTCTTCAGCAGGCGTCATCCCGGCTTAAGGAAGGGGAAAGTTATCCGCTCTCATCTTTGAAAGGTGACTTCAGAGCCACTTGTGGAATGGAAATGGATCATGTCTCCATTGGATACCCAAAGCTGAGCGACTTCGTAAGGTCGTTAAGAGACATTGTCAAGATGCGAGTCACTCCAGTGGGTCGTGGTCCTGCAACACACATGATCCTCCTACCGCAGAGTAAGTAGCTAAGTGCACGCAAATTCCCTTTCAAGATTCTTTTGAAAAGCTCATCAAGAGCCTTGAGCTCTTACCTCCAATATTCCCCTTTCCCTTGGCGTATTTGATCAGAAAATCCACCACACCGCAACTTACCTGTTGAATTAGTGGCTCCAGGCCCTGCAGGCAATGAGGTGGCAAAGAAGGCGCAAGTGCCTGCGTCGACTGTCAGCCCAGGGCGCACATATGCTGCAGCAATCCTTGGTCAGGCCTCACCTGAAATCAGTAAAGCACATGGCACAGGTGCTTCACATGGCCTTCAAAGTGGTGGTGAGACTCAACAGCATCCTGGATCTGGAGACACCGTGCATCTGCCTGCATGCACACCACCGTTGGAGCCATGTTCTTCTGTCCATGAGAACACTGCTCCACCTTCTGGTTACACTGGAGAAAACTGCAGCTTGTCACCCTTTCAAGTTGGAAGCCGGCTTCTCAGCTGCAGCTCCTTGAATGAAATTCATCGTCGGTCTCCATCTGTGCCGGATCTGAGGGCATTTGATTTGAAGCAAGAAGCAACATGCTGGCCGCATTTTCAGGGTTGTGGCAGCATTTCCGAAGAAGGCTCAGGATTATCCTCTTACGATGCGCCAACTTTCGGCCGGCCCTACCCAGGTCAGTCTCTTGCTCTTTGGCTCCTGAGGAAATGTTACACGTTTACAGAATCCTTGACTGGTTGTCTCTGGTTACCACAGGTCTAGGAGCCTCACATTCAGCGCACAAGGCAGGAGACATTTTTCAGCCACCTTACTCCGCAGCAGACAAGTGGAGGCGCCAGAGTCTGGATGGCGAGAGAGGTGTTGGTGGCCTTTACCATTTTGAGCCATTCCCTCACACAAGTGGATTATCTACAGCCCATGTGCGTGCCCCATTGAGCTATGTTTCTTATCCGACCTGTTTTCAGATCTTTTGTTGTACTCACGTTTCTCTGCCACCTGCTTTGTGCACAGGTCGCTTCACAATCACTTCCTCTTCCTGCCATCTCCAGTGACGGTTACGAGGACAGACTGACCATTCAAGAGTTCGGGGCAGCACCATGGGCATTTCCATCAGTTGGTGCCATTCCCGAGACGTACCAATACCACACTCATGCGGTAAAGCCAAATTCAAGCACAATCTGGCAAAAGCAACTTCGTGGCTCTCCAACGAGCCGGCTTGACCGGTGGACAGCCAATGACAAGCAGCAAAACCTGGTCTGTGCTGCATGCCAAGAGAGGAAAGCACAGTGGCTTGCTCTCCCTTGCCAACACTTGTGCCTGTGCGCGATTTGCAAGCAAGATATCCAGGTATGTTTTCTGCATCTGCAATAAATCATGCAGCTGGTCCATTTTCCGGCATGAAGTGTCCGACATACATTGTTCTTCACTGTGCCTTCAATGCAGGCTCACAGCCCACACTCCAACAATTGCTGCATTCAGTGCAGCAAGCTGGTGGAACGATGGGTGGCTGTGTAGATTCCAGGCAGTAACATGAAACAGGGCGTCTCCTTCCCTTTCCTTTAGCATCATTGACGGATTGTACTAGTCGTGAGCTAGTTATCAGCAGTCATGACTGCTTTCTTTTTTGTACGTACTTTCAGCAAAAAATTCTGCACATTTTCATTGCAAAAATGTTTTTGCAACCTCAACTGATTGATCTGTTTTAAAACACCCTCCCCTTAAACTACTGCATCTTTCTCCACTTCAAAATGCCCTTTCCTTCAGTATGCATCATGTTTATCGTACATGCATTCGGACCTCCATA
>SZWC01004993.1:101535-155716 GCA_023375785.1 Penium margaritaceum
GAGGAGGAGGAGGAGGAGGAGGTGGAGGAGGAGGAGGAGGAGGACGACGACGACGACGACGACGACGACGACGATGACGACAATAATAGCGACGACGATGACGGTGAGGACGACGACGACGAGGACAACGACGACGACGACGACGACGACGACGACGACGACGACGATGACGACGACGACGACGACGACGACAACGACGACGACGTCGTTAACAACGACGACAACAGCGATGACGACGACGACAGCGACGACAACTAACACGAGAACACAGCGGCCAAAGGAAATGGCGGCGGCGGCTGTTGCAGTGGCAGCGGCGGTGGCAGCCGCAGCAGCAGTGGCAATGACAACAACGAAGATGACGGCGATGACGATGACAACGACGACCACAACAACAACGACGACGACGACGACGACGGCGACGAAGACGACGACGACAACGACGACAACAAGATACCAATGTTGTCGTCAATGACGACAACGAGATGCCAATGTCGTCAACGACGACATCAACGATGATGACGACGAAGACGATGATGGCGACGACGACAACGCTGCTGCTGCGGCAGCCGACGACGACTGTGACGGTGACGCCCCTGTTGCCAGCGACAATGACAATGCTGTTGCTGCCGACTACGACGATAATGCTGCATTTGCCGACAACGACAA
The DNA here is from genome assembly GCA_023375785.1 of Penium margaritaceum. Taxonomy (NCBI): domain Eukaryota; kingdom Viridiplantae; phylum Streptophyta; class Zygnematophyceae; order Desmidiales; family Peniaceae; genus Penium; species Penium margaritaceum. Next base: position 102,202 of record SZWC01004993.1, read on the forward strand.
ACGATGATGACAATGACGACGACTCCGATGACAACGACAACGACAATGGCGATGACGATGACAACGACACCAAAGATGCCGAAGACAATGGAAACGATGGAGATGGTGGCAGCAACAGCAGTAAGTAAAGGCAGCATTGGCAGTGACGAAGACAAAAACCAATGATATTTACAGAAAGGCCACGGACTGCTGCCTGGAAAAGAGCATCTCAGACGGTGTGCAATGCAATGCAAGGCGCAAAGAGGGTTCTTTGCAAGGGCTGGACCGCAAGCAAGTAGACTTAGCTTGTGCAAACTGATTGACTGCAGCAATGACCGGACCCAGCTTCCTAGAAACTGCTGACTCGGCCAATGCCATGCAAAAAAAGGGTGTGAATATTGCGATATTCATTATTTCCGATATCAATACTTCAATATTTTGATATACTCAATATTCTCGATATTGATATTTCGAAATATGAAAACCTTGATATTGCTCAATACTGGTCGATATCTGCCCAGTATTGAGTCATGGTCAACATCACAAAAACCTCCGATGCCTCAAATCAGGGTTTGAAAGTGTTTCAAAGTAGATTCTGACCGCAGAAAAGGATTCCTCGCATCAATTTTGTCCAGATTAGCCTCTCCAGCAACCCAAAAAACTGTAAGATTGTTGAAAGTTAAAGGAAAGTTTTGATATTGATTTGTAGGGGGTCCATGTCTGGAAAGGTCAAAATTCAATTTTGATATTACATCAATATCAACCCTCGATATCAATATCCATATCAATATCGACATCGATATCGAAGGTCAAGATCGATGTGATTACTGGGTCGATGAAAGTAAATTTGCCCACCCTCTACAAAACAGTAGAGAATAGGCAGGGTAAGCGAGGCTGTGATCATGCGAGAGGGAAAAAAACATGCCAGTGTCGGAAAAGTAGAAGAAGGAGCACAGAACAAATCTTTTTCTCAGAAGGAAGACCAAGAAAACGAATGCAAATGTTAAAAATCCGGGAACCAATGGAAAATTCGAATGCTTCTCTCACCCCCTTGCCTGGAGGCCGACATCAGAAATGCATGTCTTCATGCGGTGTTGAACCACAACGCTGAGAGACGCGTCTGCCTCTTCCTCGTCCAGCATCAACTCACAGCTGCCTGACAGCTCCGTGTCTCCCCTTCCCTCAACATCTCCTTCCTGCTCACTGCCCATGCCGCTTTCTGCCTTCCCATCATAGTCACCTTCGCCAATTCCCCCTTCATAGTCGTCGTTTCCCTCATCATCCCCACCTTCATCCGACGTCACACTCTCACCGCAAGCTGCACCGTCTGCTTCCACCCTTGCTGCTGTCGCAGCAGCACTACATGCCACAGCAGCGATGCATGCCGGCGCAGCAGCACTACATGCCGGCGCAGCAGCACTACATGCCGGCGCAGCAGCGATACATGCCGGCGCAGCAGTCACTCCTTCCACTTCCCCTCCTCTTCCTTCACCTCTGCTTGGGTCACAGCGCACGGGACGAGTCCCGCCACGGTGGCAGCAGGAGCGGGACTCACAGCAGGAGCGCCGACGCTTGCGCCTGGGAACGACCAAGTCGCCGTCGTCGTCCTCCTCCACCTCCGCTGCAGCCCCTGCCGCGCTTTTGCATCCGCTGTTTCGCTCTCCACTCGCTCTCAACTCAAGGCTACCCCCGAATGCAGACGCCATCGCCGGCTTGACGGCAACAGCCGTGTCGGACTGAGGCGAAGGCGCAACGTTGGCACCGTTGGCATGGACCACCGAGGGAGACAACCGTCCTGCTCCTGGTGCTCTTCCTCCTCCTCCCTCTCCTCCTCCTCCACCTCCTCCTCCTCCCCTGCTTCCCAAAACTTCGCCATCCACGCCTCTGCCGGGTGCTCTCCGAAGCGGCACTTTACGGTCACTGTTGACGGGGCCGGACGTCCGCTCCCGCAAGAGCGCCGGCTGACGGCCGAGTTCCGCTTCAGGCGTCAGTCGGCGGAAACGGAAGAGGGATGTGGTGCATCGGACGGTGCTGCGACACGACAGGTGCACGTCGCTCAGCACCAACAGCGGCTCTTCAGTGGGTTCCGCGGAAACTTCCTCGTTCGCGCCGTCGCTTGCAGCGAGAACTTCCCCGGAGCAGCCCGCGTCCATATGCTTCTGCTGCTGCTGCTGGACTCGCGAGGGGCAACGGATAGCACTTGCAGCCGCTGCAACTGCTGAGCATGGAGCGACAAATCGCTTTGGGATCACGTGAGCCATTTGCCGAGGGGCGTAATAGCTGATATATCCGCGCAAGCATGAACATAAGCCTGATAAATCCAGCTAAATAAAAGAAATAAATCCATATCCATTTCGATGGCCATGCAGGATCAGGGATGCAACTCGCCGACGGAGCGAAGCAACGAGGGTGATGTGTCACCCCCGCCGTCACAAGAATTGTGATTGAGCGATTAGCCATTTTTTATATGCAGACCCCCCCTTCGCGGATTGAGGGCTTTCTATGTTTGCGCAGGCGGCGCCCGTCAAACTTTGCCTCACCCCCCCCCCCCCCTTCCTCCCCTCCCGCAGCAAACACTCCCACCCTTCCCCAGCCCACGTTCGATTGAGACCCTTGCAATTGAGGGTAGCGATTGAACGGGTAATCGATGGGCTGCGGGGAAAGGGCGGGGGGGGGAGGGGGGGGGGGGAGACTGTCGGGGATTCTAGCCGACAGGCATCGGACGGGATCCCCGGCACTCGAGGAATGGGGACTCAAAAACTCCCCATTTTTTTACGGGGATTATGTAGTACTCCTACGCAGTCAGTTGAGTAACCAAGGAATCTCTGCTAACGTTAGAAAATCGGCTTCACAAGGACTTTCGCAACGACAATTATGTCTACGGTCGGTGTTTTTGTCCACCGACAGCCAACCGCGTATTTGTTAGGCATTGTTTTCTCCATTTTGGTCGCATCCGGACGAGAGGCCCTCGTTAAGCGCGATCACTCTTAAGGAAGCGACTCCCAGTTCAACAAATGCGTGGGAATCAGGGTGGTATCACACCGTAGCAACTCAACCCCCCCTCGCCACGTCATGGGGGCGACGCGAGCTCAACTCGAGCTGAAGTCGTCGGTAACCGCGAAGAAGCCCGCAAACCTCTAGCGAGGCGACCCGGAGTTGCTAGGCGTTGCTACAGCCTCGGAGCTGTAACAACTCCGCAGCAACTCCCGAGTCACTACTCGTTGCTTCCGTACTCGCTCATGTGGCCACGTGAAGAGACGGACTTTCGTGCATGCCGGACTCGCGAAAATCGGGGGAAAAGTGCTCTCGCTCACAGAAACGCCGAGGTTCGCCAACCATCGCTTGGTGCAGTTGCTAAGCCTTCCGATGTGAGAGCACCTCGCTAGCAATACCCTCGCTGTCCACCACGTGGAAGTTGCAAACGTGGTGGACACGTGAGGTTGTGTGGCAAAGTTGCTACGAACCGTTGTGAGACCACCCTCAAACAGACTACGCGTAGCAACCATATACCCATCGATTTCTCGATAGATCCCCCATATCCATGTATCACTCTTTAACTACCCCATATCCATACAGCTACAACTTTTTGTCTGCCATACCACGTGTTCGCTCTTTTTTGCCCCCATGTCCATTGTCGTTTTAAAAAGAATGTAATTTCCACAACATTTTGATGTAACAACCATTTGGCCACACCGAAGTGCACGCTGTCATGCACTCATTGTGATCGGAACCCAGCCATATTGGCGGTCATGCGGTGCGCCTCCGACAAGAGGCAAATTCACCTAAGAAGTATACGACAATGGTACAGGCGACCTCCTCTCAATACGGAAAACACCGATTGTGTCGACATGTGGTTGTATGTGCTCGCGAGACATACGGACAACATCATTTCGATTGGGCGGGGGTTTGTATTGCACATGAAAGCACAATCTCGCGAGCCTCGAATCGAACCCGCTTGTATATGCCGCGAAACGACGCAATGACTCGAATTTAATGGTGTGAACAGTCTATCGGGAAAGTTTTGACGAACGCCGCTGACAAGCGTGATTGGTCGTCTCAATGTCTACTGCTGACTATCGCGATAGGTGGTTTCATCGCCCACCGCCATGAAGAAAACACATTGCTGCGTACCCTTGCTGACTGCGTCAAAGGACCTTAGTTGAACGTTAAAACCCGCGGTTTTCACCGATGACTTTGCGGTTGTTCGCGTAACTTGCGCGATAGGGTCCCAGTTGTCCACTATGGACATGGACCGGATGTCCGTAGATCGGCCACTCCCTCCCATGCTCGGTTGGGGTGACATCGAACACAGTCCACGCGGTCCATGGGGTGTGGACATTCTTGTTCCACCCAAACCAACATGTGACGAGGCCGAGGCTGCATGGCGCAACGTGAAGGCTGCATGGGACACCATGTATGACCATGACCCTCCTCGTCCTCACGCCATGTGTTGGATTGTGGGTATGCGGGCTCCAACCAGCCGCACAGTGTACGCGAAAAGTGATTGGCAGCCGTGGGTGCATATGCATCCCATCACACTGTCGCGTATGTGACCCCATGGTTCTATTGTCATTAATGTTTTTCTTTTTATAACCGGATGTTCAAATGCGTTCACTACCTAAGCGCCTTCTCAGCCTCCATCCGCAAGACATACTATGTTCATATGAGTACATGTTTGTTATTGCACATCTGTTTTCCATTTTCTACATGTAACGTTGAACATGTACTGGTGCGTTCTGTTGGGTACACGATAAATGTATTTCTGGGGTTATTCACAACATCCCCACTGCACATATCACACAGAGTGCCAATGACTACCACATCCAGGCCTTTTCAAATACATCACTGTGTCTATCACTTGCACATCAGGCATTGAAAATGCATTGAAATTCCATTATCGTGCTCCAGCGCACTTAGTGTGCATAGCCTCCGATGAATGGACCTGGCCGTCCACTCACCAACCATCACTGGACCATAGGTGGAAAAGAATGGATCCAGGCCATGATCTCACAAGCAGGACACAAGTTGTTTGTCATACAGCAACTATCAGGGTAGCAGTCAACAAACTGCACATCGTCTTCCATGTCCGACATCGTAGAGTCAGCGCGCTCTACATCACAGTCCTCCACGTCGTAGAAGACATCTTCCTGCTCCTCCTCACACGCACTGTCTGCTTTTTGACACGCTCCATGTTGACATGGACACTTGTACATCTTCACAATGTGTACTGGCCTTGGTGTCCAATCCTTCCATGTCATGAGGATGTATGTCGCTCTGGCTCCAGCCAGGAAAGAAGTCACCGAATCCATCGTTGTCTTTGCCGGTGTGCTAATGAGAACACTAAATTGAAGGTGTGTTGAAGAGAATGAACCTCAGGGCAATCCACGTCCTTTATACCTACATTGAACACACTCTTTTCGTTCGATTCCTCCAGCGCAATTCCATGTTTTCATATTGTCATTATGTGTACGGTTTGCAGTCACTTAAGCAACGGTTTAACAATTCTTGACTAGACAACATAGATCATGGACCATTCTATTCAACACTTGCAAAAACACTCTGGCTTCCATCACCCCATGACAAGCACCCTACCCCACCTGCACTACCCCCTAGTCTTGCTGGCCTTGCAACAGTCCTCCTGGTAAAAACCTTGGCCCTCTGACAACCCTTGTAGACCCAGTGGAGGAGGTAAGGCAAGTTCCTCCTCTTCCATTTTGGTCCTTGCTGTTGTGACCACGTGTGCTTCAACCCTAAACCATCTTGGACATGACCTGCAACACACACATGGTGACAGAAGTGGAGGAATGAGTAACCCTGAAGATGTCAGAGATGAACAGTACTATTCACCACGATTTGCAACAACAAGGCAAACTTACCTCTTAGAAGACATCGGGCTCGTCATCCCACTCCTCTGCGCAGTCCTCCCACCCTTCCATGACACAAGCTTGTTGTTGTTCACGAGCTGTTCTTGCCTCCCACTCCCTCTGTTGTTGCGGGTCAGTGAAGTGGTCGCCGTCCTCGGGCTCCTCATCATCCGAGTCACTCAGAACGTGTCGTTCAGGGTCGTATATCTCTTCCTGCGCAGAGTCATAGCCTGCTGCCTCGGGGTCGTACTCAGCGTCGTTAGTTGCGCGACTCACCGGTCCTGTTGCCATTGCAGTTGCCGCAACGACTGTAGAGGCTGCAGCAGCAACTCTGCTTGTTGTTTCACTGGTGGTCCTGCGCCCCGCCTGCCCCGCCCATCCCCAACCTGCGCCAATCCTCAACACGCTGGTCCCTGGACTTTCGTCTGAAAGGAGGACAATGCTCTGTGATGCTGTGCCAGCAGCAGGTGAACCAGATGCGTTGTTGCTGGGTGTACCTGTGGCACCATCAGCAACTTCTACTGCAGCAGCCGCAGCTTCTCTCTCTACTTGGGTCTCAGTTGGAGGCCACCTACCAACGTAGGCCTCTGCCCTCACGGCATCTTCTGCACGTTGTAGCCGGCGTTTCAGAGCATTGGCTGCTGCAGGAGCCACAACAGGCTCGTTCGTACACTTTTTCTTTGTGTGTCCCTTCTGGCCGCACCGGGGGTAGTTTTTGCGCCGCTTATCCTCGCGGTCCCACCGAGCACTCTTAGGCCGCCCTGCTCCACGTTTAGGTCCTGGCTGCTGCCACAGCACACCCTCTGGGACTTTTAGCGACGCTGGATCCACGCCAGGCATGGGGAAGTTGTAGGTGCGCCTGTATGCCATGCGTGTTAGACCAACGTCGCACAGTGCCTCGACTTGCTCCCCACGGCCGATGACGAATGGGCATGCATGCGCACACGGCTACCCCCACTCCTTCCACGCACCGCAAGTGCACGTCCGGTCCTGCACGTTCACCATACGCGTTCTGTTGCTGGGCCCCGTGACGCTGTAACTGTGGGGCCCTTCCTCGACAACGTCGTAGTTGTGTGCAAGGACGCCGCTGTTCAGGAGGCGCTTTGCCGGTGTTGGGGCAAGTTGACCTTCGCACGATTTGCTGAGTTTGCGCCTGTCTGTAAGCAAGCGCTGCACCCATGTGTATAGAGACACGAAGCATTAGAAGGGAAACAGTTTCCTGCACTTAACGATTCGGGCGTTCAAAGAATCCGCCGCGTTCGAGGTGGTGTGTCCACCACGGGCAAGTGGACAGTACAGCCGGGCCCAGTGCTCCTTCGGGATGCCGCCCACCCCGTCTGCTCCAAGTGGGTACACTGCAGCGTGGGAGTTGACGGCACAAAGTTGTTCTTCACACCTCCTCCATTCCGCGGGTGTAAGAGCATGTGCCAGCCGCCAAAACCAGTACCCAGCTTGCTTCCCGAACTTCTGCCTGTTAGAAAATTGTGCCCCTTGCCATGGCTGCCGTGGATGGTTTTCCTGGTTCGACCACTGGGGATTGGTCGAACATCAAATCTGATTGCAGATTTGGATTCCTTGGAATTTCCCATGCAAGATCGAGCTTTGAATCGCTCGATTTGAGTGAGTATTCAGAAAGATAGCCCTGCCCGAAGGCCGGGTGGTCGGCGTGTGGAATCTGGGACTCCGTCATGGATGACGGGATAATTCCACCGCGGTGGTCCGAGTTCACGTCCAACGGGCTCCAAAGGCACCATGGCCATGAAGGAAGGGATGTAGATGGTCTCCTAGACCAGGGCGAACTTCCCCCCACGTTGGAGTGCCAGGAAGGGTGCTTCGACAAGCCACCGTCGAAGCGCCTTCCGTCACTCCCGTTCGTGGGCATGGTGGGCGGCTCCACCATGGGTTACTTCGACGGCCATAGCAGGGGCTATACTGCTCCGTTTTGGGCGTGCTTGGATGCGTTGGAAAGCTCTGATCATAAGCTATAAGAATCTGATGTAATATCACTGAAAATAACAACAATTCCCACTTCGATTGAGTGCAACTGCTTGCGGCTCAATTCTGCCCATTCTTGACTGTGATCCTTGGACTCCACACTCTTCCACCTAGGTTCGCATTGGCAACTGAAGTAGCGACAACGTGCTCCACAGAAGGCCCAGGCATCCTCGTCGGTGCTCCCACTCCTCCTAGGGCACAGCCAGGACAGAATTCCTGACAAAGGGTTATGGGCCCACGTTCCCTAGGAGGATCCTCGTCTTCTACGTGCACGCTCCCGTTACAAGCAATGGCAACCACGACCGAGCAAGAAAGCAGCTGTGACGTCCCCCTCAATTTTGATGGGAGGGACTTTCCCTTGTGGAAGTGGCAGGTTGAGATCTTCCTGAACTTCAAGGGACTACTTGCGCTGGTCAACGGTGAAGAGAAGTCTCCTGCGGCGTCTGCGACGGCCGAGGAGGTGGAGGCGTTCGAGAAGCGCAACAAAGAGGCGCTTGCTCTGATCGCATCGGCGTTGTGTCCGGCACAGCGCGAGCGAATCCAAGGATGCACCTGGGCGTCGAAGGCTTGGGAGAGGCTCTGCATCGCACACGACCCGCCAAATCTTTAGCTACGTGACTCGGCGAGAGAAGACGCGGCGCAAGTGGCCAGCGAACGGTGGACTGAATCCACCATGGCGGAGCGAGGGACGTCGTCCGCAGCACCAACCCTGGTTGTCCGCTCTCACGGAGGAGAGGGAGCTCACAGGGAGGAAAGGACGCGTCCACGCCGTGCCAAGAAGGGTGAGTGCCATCGCTGTGGCCAGGAGGGCCACTGGAGACGGGATTGCACAATGGAAGCTGCGGATCTTGCCACAAAGGTGGCAGAAGGGCAGCAGACCAACGTGGCAGTCGCTGACTCCGTACGCTCCATGAATGGGGCTGAGATGGCGGAACCCGAGGCAGGCGAGCGGCAGGCGTGTTTGGAGCAAGGAGGCTCCAACAGGTCCCAAAAAGGGGCCTGCTTCAACTGTGGCCAAAGGGGCCACTGGAAAGCGACGTGCACAGCGGAAGCCGTGGACTCCAACAAGCGCGTCGGGAGAGGACGGCAGGCCGAAGCAGTCGTTGACACGCCGTGCAGGAGCGATCAGCCTCAAGCTGCGAGGGCTGATGTGGTCGGGGACCACATGGCATGCCGTGGGTGTGCAACCTCCACAACCTCCAAGAGGGAGCTCAAGGTGGAGCATCAAAATGGAGATGCTGCCGCTCATCACAACGGAGGTGATGTGCTCCGAGGAGGCAGAATGAGGGTGGAGGAGTCGGCCAAGAAGAGAGGCACCAAGGAGAGGAAGCTCCAAGTGCCTGACTTGGTGACAGGGGTGCTGTCCGTGAGTCGCCTCATCAAGGAGGGACTCGAAGTGACCTTCACAAGGAAGGGCTGCCTCATAAAAGAGGAGGGCAGCGGACGTGTCGTGGCACGTGGTACGCAAAAAGGAGGTGTGTACCTGGTACGTGCTGACGTCCTCATAAGGGGCAACCGTGAATCCGGCGTGGGCAGCCGTCGGAGGAAGGAAGCGGTTGCAGCTGCGTCCAAGAAGGGGAGACCTGAGGACGCGGTGGACGGTGTAAAGGAGACCGTCCGGGCTGGACCGGTGGACCTGGACCACAGCGCACGCCATGCAACGGGCAGCCGTGTGATGGGTGCAAAGCCTCACAGGGAGGCAAAAGAGGGTGTCCAGGAAGCAAACCAGCCAAGGGAGAGCATGAATGGCAAACGGCCTGGCTCTCCTAATGGGCATAAAGGGCCCAATGCTGCAGGAGAGGTGAACCGACGCCACAAGGCAGGCCATAAGGGTGCTACCGAGTTCCATGGGGGAGCGATGGTGGCGGCTCGGAGGACCATGCAGCAAAAGGAGGGCGACATGAAGGTACGTCCTCAAGAGGAGTCCGAGGGGCTCCGTGCCTCGGCTAAGGGGGAGCTACTGCACCGACAAGATGGCCGAAACCCGAGAGCTCAAGTGCCACGACCGGGTGCCGACGCATCGCGTGTACAAGGCTCCACCTCAGGACTCGAGGAGGAGGAGAGTGGTGGCATGATGCCGCACTCTCAACCAGAGGATGAAAGGCTCCGGGCTGCAGAGGTGGTGAACCGTGACCACGAGGCGGCTGATAAAGGGGTCGCCAAGTCTCAAGAGGAGGCGTTGGTGGCGGCACGGAGGACCACGCAGCACAGGGAGGACGCCATGAGGGCTGGTCCTCAAGCTGAGCCTGAGGGGCTCACTGCAGCAGTAGACCGGGACCAAGAGCACCACACGGCAGGAGGCCGGGCAGTGGGTGCACCGCAACAAAAGAGGACGGAGGTGGTCCGGAGAGCTGCGCAACAGGGGGAGAGCAAAGACACATGGCTGAGCTCTCCGAAGGAGCAAAACGCGCTCCGAGCGGCAACGGTGGTGGACCGCGGCTACAAGGCAGGCCAGGAGGGTGCTGCCAAGTCTCATGAGGAGGCGATGGTGGCTGAGCGGAGGACCAGGTTGCAGGGTGCGGTCAAAGTGTCGTCAGCTCCGAGTCCTCAAGATGGAGGGCAAGCACTCAAGGGGCATGCAACAGAGGGTGCGGCAGGTGTGTCGGCATCTCTGAATTCCGCAAAACAGGCGGATGATGCATGCAACATGCATGATGTGGGAGAGGGGAGTGAGACCTCTGCTTCTCCACATTCTCCAAAAGAGGAAGCGCAGGTGCATGAGGAGTGCGACACGGGAACTCAGACCAAGGGACCAGCACCAGAAGACCTCTCCATGAGGGGGAGGCATGCGCGTCGAGGACGTGCGGCGAGGCGGTGGCAGCAGCGCAGGCGACGGCCAGAGGAGCAGTCGCAGCTGCAGCATTGTGNAAGCCAGTTCAGGCGGTGCAGGCGGCAGCAGCTTGGGCAATGCGGCACGCACAAAGGCGGTGCCGGCAAGGACCAAGAGCAGCAGCATGGAGGCACTGCAAGAAGGCGGGGGAGATATGCAGCATGCTGGGCCAAGCTCGCAAAGTGCTGAAGGTGTTGATAAATCAAAGGCACCAAAAGCACAAGCGGAGGCGATGGAGGATGCAAATGAAGATCCGAGGTCTCCGCTGACGGGGGAGGATGCCGCAAAAGGTGCGGATCTCCCATGTGAGGGGGAGCAAACTTGCAAGGAGGCAAGGGCTCCCAGGTCGTCTTCGGGAGGCGACCAACTGTCGCGGCAAGCAGCAACACCAACACAGCAAAGGTCACAAGGCAGGCCACAGGGGCGCTGCCGGGTCCCGCACGGGGGCGCAAGTGACGACAGTGGGGAGCAAGGCGTCCGCCACTATGTGTTGTGATTGGTGCAGGGCAGCTGAGGGGAGTTGCTCAAAGTAGAAGCTTGGCCGGGCAGCGGAGCATGGCAGATGATCAAGGACAGGGCATCATGGCTGCGGTGCAGGGGGAGATTGTTAGAAAATTGTGCCCTTTGCCATGGCTGCCGTGGATGGTTTTCCTGGTTAGACCACTGGGGAGTGGTCGAACATCAAATCTGATTGCAGATTTGGATTCCTTGGAATTTCCCATGCAAGATCGAGCTTTGAATCGCTCGATTTGAGTGAGTATTCAGAAAGATAGCCCTGCCCGAAGGCCGGGTGGTCGGCGTGTGGAATCTGGGACTCCGTCATGGATGACGGGATAATTCCACCGCGGTGGTCCGAGTTCACGTCCAACGGGCTCCAAAGGCACCATGGCCATGAAGGAAGGGATGTAGATGGTCTCCTAGACCAGGGCGAACTTCCCCCCACGTTGGAGTGCCAGGAAGGGCGCTTCGACAAGCCACCGTCGAAGCGCCTTCCGTCACTCCCGTTCGTGGGCATGGTGGGCGGCTCCACCATGGGTTACTTCGACGGCCATAGCAGGGGCTATACTGCTCCGTCTTGGGCGTGCTTGGATGCGTTGGAAAGCTCTGATCATAGGCTATAAGAATCTGATGTAATCTCACTGAAAATAACAACAATTCCCACTTCGATTGAGTGCAACTGCTTGCGGCTCAATTTTGCCCATTCTTGACTGTGATCCTTGGACTCCACACTCTTCCACCTAGGTTCGCATTGGCAACTGAAGTAGCGACAACGTGCTCCACAGAAGGCCCAGGCATCCTCGTCGGTGCTCCCACTCCTCCTAGGGCACAACCAGGACAGAATTCCTGACATTGCCTTATATTCTGCCGGAAGTGGTAGCAGCAGTAGGTATGATGAGCCCCGGGTAGCTCCTTCTCCACGGCATTCAGCAAACCTTTGTCACGGTCTGAAATGAAGACCGTGCCCTTCTCTGCCATCGTTGGATACGCTATCGCTAACTGCACCAAAAACCACTTCCAATTGTCTTCATTCTCCCCCTGGACCATGGCCCACGCCACTGGCACAGCATTGTCGTTGGCGTAAAAAAAGTGACAGATGAGGAGCACCTGTTTGTGCCCGTTCTTGAGATGTGTGCCGTCCATCGTAAGGATTCGATGCGCGTGCTGGAACCCGAGGACAGTAGCACCTGGGGCGACAAATGCCCTCATGAACACGCCCTCCTTGTTCGCCTCCGCGACTGCATGCGTGTTCTGGTCCACACGCTTCAGCTGCATACCACGTGACATAATTTGTAAGGAACCCTAAACCATACATGGCAAAAAATTCTACACTGAAAATGTCAACAATACATACCTCTTCACAGTACAGTGGGAAAAGAATCCATGATAAGGCTTTGGGGCCGATGATGTCTTCCTGCGCCTAACTCTTTGCCTGGTACATCGTGTTCTTGTCGACCGCTTTGCCTGTGGCTTTGCGAACAACGGCAGCCAACGTCTTGACGTTAGCTGTGGGGTTCCGCTTCAGCGTCGACTCAATCTGCCGCGCCACCCACTTCACAGTCTTCACCGGGTCTCTGCGACCAACACCCGGGACACACTTGTGTCCGTCGACAAACTCATCCACCACGACACCAGCGCCATTTGGCGCCACATGGGCACGGAGTAGCCACGGGCAACCTTTGTCCTTGAACTGCCCATACTGTGTAGTGAACCGCGTCTTCTCACTTCGCAGCCACCGAATAGTCATTCGGTTGGTGATGGCGTAGTCATCCACTGCTGCGCGTGCCTCTACCATGTCACGGAACGACATCCCAGGGGGGAAAGTAGGCTCTGCCTTTTTGCGCTTTGGGGCCTGACCAGACACGTCATCATCTGAGGACACTGCACCAGAAACATGGACATGGCACGATTGAAGGGACAGATGGATAACCTTACATTTTTCACACAAGGGGAAAACGGGACAGAATTTTTACCATCTACATGATTCGGGCGAGACAACCTCAGTGTGTCTCTTTCTTGTTCCGGCGAAATGAGGAGCACTTGACCACGTTGCTCATGCTCAAAGTGGTCGTCGTACATGAGGTTTCGGGTGGATGGGGTTTGGGGCACGAGACCTGGCTCGTTGAGGTGCAGGCGTGAGAAACGACAACTTTCAGGAAGCAGAGGAGCGTCGTCTGACCTACGCCTCCGGGACGCAGCCCACTGCAACTGGGCAGCCATCTTGGACGACCTGGGTACAATACATGTAAAACTGAAATTAAATGCACTAGATACCCAGGCTCACTGGGCTCAGAGGCGTCAGCAAGCGCGTCCATGGCGCGCGGCAGGCGTGCGTGGTAGGTGTCTAATGAGCATGACGGAGCCTTGGACCCTACTGTCGACAGCGGTCGAGAGTAGGGTCCAAAGCCGGACAACCCGACACCCTGGACAGGACGCTGGAAGGCGATAGTCTCCCCGCCAATCCTTCACGCGTCATGTGCATGATAGAAAAAATAGACATCGTGGCACGGTTTCATGGGGGTTCGCCGTGCCTCCTCGTACATGCACGATATCCGACCCGATGAGTGTCATTGCCTTGCCTCGAGTCGGCGCATGGAACGTCGCGAAAGCGACGACTTGTCAACGGTGGACAGGCTGGCGGTTATTGACAACGACGGCCTGTTGGCTGATTTTGCATGCTGTGGTTTACCGTTGGGAGTGCCGAATTGAAGGATGGGTTTCGTAAAAGGACGATCAGCCCTTGGTGAATACCGTTTACACAAACAGAAAGTCCGACAAGTTTCCTATGCATACATGTTAACCCCCCATAATACACTGGGCGTAGGGAGGGGTCGCTGACAAATTAAGCCATGCTCGCGACTCTATTGGAAAGTCTCAATTCTAGGTGAAAATGATCGCTGATCCCCACCCGGCCGTTGAAGAACAACGGACATTCAAGTTTTGCACATTCACCAACTTACCTTTTTGATGAAATATTAAATACCCATGTCCACCTCCGTGAAAAATGTACGCCATACCGGTATGGCGTACTTTTTTCGCCCGATGTGGACATGGCGCTGTTAAAACCGCCTACACCGCATATGGGGTTCTTTATTTTTAAGTACGTGGATATGGGGGACTTAAAATTCCGCATTTGGATATGGGAGGGTCCGCCCTTCGGGAATGTGGATATGCGAGCTATTTCGCCCTTGGTTATATGGCATTTCCGTCGTTACTTTTTTCATGTCATTCGTGCAACATGTGTATGCATAGTCAATTTTCCATGGAAAACCTTCATAGATGGCCAACATCGCCAGGCAATACCACTGAAGTTGTGCATTATTTTCTCCAGAATGTAAAAAAAATACACTTTGCATCGTTTTTCTACTGTAACGGGTCGTGTCTCAAGCTCCTGCAGTTAGGTCGTCGTCGGAAATTGCAGAATGGCATCCCGAGCTCGCTTGAGGGGCTTTCTCCTCCGGGTCACTCTTAAATATTTCAAGTCTCTGGAGGCTCATTTCCGATTTCACCTCGCTCCCTCGTCTGGATGCGAAACGAGGGGAGTATTACCTTGAACTCGTGAGTTCGCACGAGTTTTCCGGTCTCGAAACTCGTGGTTCGTGCTAAACGAACTCGAGTTTCGTTTTTTACGCGTCGGCGTGAAATCGTCGCATGCGAGGCACGAACGCCGATTTTGCGCCAACATTTTGCCTTTTCTCGCGTCGCTCTCGCTTGTGCCTATCCCTCTTCCTCGCTCGCTCTTGTTGGCAAGGAGGGCGAGCGAGGGCGAGGGCAAAAGACCATGAGCCTCGTCCTCGAGGCCCTCATGGTCTCTCAGCCGCCGATCGAGCCACCAGCTCGATCGGCGGCTGGTGGCTTGCCGTTTGGGTGGACGGCTGGTCATCTGACCGGCCGCCAGCCACCGGCCACCCAGCCGGCCGGCCGCTAGTCGGCCGGCGGCCAGCGCGCATTAGCGACCACCCCTCGCATTAGCGAGAGGTGGTTGCGAACCATACCCTCACTATTATGAGGTGGGAGGGCCGAACGGGCCCTCCCGATACATTCCTCCCCACTTATAATGAACCGTCCCGGTTCATGACCAAGAAGTGAGATTGCCCGATAGTTAGTCGTCAACATTGTGAAAGAAAATATGTAATTTCAATTTCCAGCTAGACATGAACATGTGCATGGCACTTGGACCTAAGTTGCAGCTTGCCTCTCCCATTTAGGCTCGATCGTCCGCATGACAACCATGTTGGGCGTCCTCAACCTCCTATGGTCGCAGTCCATGAATGCCGTCTTGTGAGAATGTTGTTCACTTTTCCCGCGTTCAGGTGGTGCCCCCTGCCACGCGCTGATATGTGGAAGCTACCTGCTCGCTCCAGCACTCGTTGACCACCCTTGTGGGCAACCGAGATTCGGGCTCCCATGAGTTATGTTCTGGTCCACATCTGGCCTGATGCACAAGGTATTTCCTATGAAATTACGACCGGAGTGTACGCTCTCGGTGCTGGAGTAGGCGAAGAATCTTGTCTTGGCCGTTGGCAGCAAAGAGTGTCGAAACATGTGGTAGTGGTTGAACGGTTCCCTCTGCCATGTATGGAGCAAACAACCTCTCATGAAACACGTCATGTATCTTCACTCTTGACGGAAGGAGCATTTGGTATGCCACCGGCCCGATGCGTGCAATGATGGTAAGCGACCCAATCCACTTCGGTAGAAGTTTTCGCGTCCCTGGTGACCTTTCTCGAAGGTTCTTAGTGCTGAGTAGCACTTTGTCACTGATGTCAAACGAGAACACACGGCGACTTTTGTTGGCATAAGTCTTTTGTCGTTACCGAGCAGCTTGAAGATGACCCTTCGCCTCTTGTAACCAGGAGTATATGCACTCCGGCGAAGGCTTGAGCAGAAGGAACATGTCCTGCTGTACTCCCAATCTTCACCAATGAAGAGGACACCGATCATTGAACTGGATACCGACCATTGTTTAACACGAACAATGTGAACTGTGTGGACTCGTTCACCGAGTTGTTCACCACAAACTCTCCCAGTGCTAGGAATTCTTCCCAGTCATTCATGGTGGATTCCACGTACATACAGAGTATCTGCTCATGAGTGCAATTCATGCGCTCTGGTTTTCCGTTCATTTGAGGGTGAAACACTGTTGATATTTGTGACTCACTACGGAATTACTCTTGTATATTTTACCAGAACTTACTAGCATATATTCTTTCTCAATTGAAAATCATGCGCAACGCCAAGCCGTAATACTTTTCAACATTCTCAAAGAAGATACGAGCGGTCTCCACTACGTTCACATCCGTAGTTGTTGGAATGAAGTATGCTATCTTCGTAAGAAGATCGACAACCACTAGTATTGCATCATGGCTACGGGTCGTGTCCGGAAGACTAGCAATGAAGTCCATACTGACGCACTCCCATGGAGTCAGAGGGATGGGAAGTTGTTGGAGGAGTCCAACAAGCTTTTGTTACTAGCATTGTTCAGAAGACATGGGTGTATGTCATGCAATACTTACGGACACTGGCACTCCATCCTTGCCACTAATAGTGGTCCGAGAGTGCTTGTCCAGTCCTGCAACCAGAGGGTAATGGAACTGGGAGAGAATATTCACTCGAAGGTCTCTCGAGTCCGGCACAAAAACTTCCTCTCCGTGCCAGAAGATTCCTACAGCCTCCACCAATACGTACTTCTCCAAATTCTGAGAGTCTTGAAACCAAGAACCAACATAGTATCCCATCTGGATCCTGTTTACAAAATCGTTGTAGTGGATAATCTCTTGGGATAGTTGCCGCAAAGGTACAAGGGGATTTGGTGTTTGTACTCTTGTTGTCGCAATGGCCATAAAACACACACAGACCTCGGTGGTTATTTTGATTTTCACAGGCTGTTGACTTAGTGGACCAGCCACATTGATGCATCCTGGCCGAGAGAATCAGCTCAGGTATTCGCTCCAATGCGCCTGTCGTCTTGACATGTTTGGTTGCGTTTGGAAAAACACTAATGGTTTGTGGTCGGTCACGACCGTCACACCCCTCTCAGTGCCCTTGAGGTAGCAACGCCACATTTTGAAAGTGTGAACCACGACGAGGAGCTCTTGATCTCGAGTCGTGTACCACATCTCCATAGAGATGAGCTTCTAGCTCTCATTCATAACTGGGTGACCATTCTTCATGAGGATTGCTCCAAAACCTACTACTGAAATATCACATCGCACCTCCCATGGTTATGATGGATCAGGCAGAGCTACGACGGGTGCTGTGGATGGAAGCTCTTTGACTTTGAGAAAGGCGTTCTCGCAGTCAAATGTCCCATTCCAATGCACGTCTCTTCGCATGAGCCTGGTTAGCGGCGCTACCAAGGTCGAATGCCCTTGCATAAACTGTCAGAAGTAGTTTGCAAGGCCGAGGAAAGACGAATCTGTCCAATATTTTCTGGCGTGGTCAATCCACCACTGGTTGGACCTTTTTTGGGTCAACATGGATGCCGTCCTTTCCGACTATTTGTCCAAGGTATTCGAGCTCATCTTGTGCAAACTTGCACTTGCTCACTTTAGCGTAGAATTTTGGTTCCCAAAGGATCATGAGGACTTCGCGCATATGTCCGATGTGCTCTTCCATTGAATTGAAGAAAAAGAGGATGTTGTCCTGGTAAACCAAGATAACCAGGATGCTTAGCGAATGTTTGGTTTAGTTCTCCTTGGAAGGTTGCCGTGGCGTTCGTATGCCCAAAGAATAAAACCCGGAACTGATAGTGTCCTATGTAAATTTGAAACGTTATTTTGTGCGCATCATCTTCCGTGATGCGGATGTGATGGTACCTTTGAGACAAATCCAAGGAGAAAAATATTTTTTCCTTGGAGTTGGTCAAATAAGTCGTCAATCCACGGTAAGGGGACTGTATTTTTCACCGTCAGCTTGTTCAACGTCCGGTAGTCCACACACATGCGTAAACCATCGTCCTTTTTGTTCAAAAAAGGGATCGGCATACCGTACGGTGAGCTACTTGGCCCAATCCACCCTTTTGCAAGGTACTCTTTGATTTGGCATTCAGAATCATGGCTTTCTTCTCGACTAAGATGATACATGGGTCTAAACAGAGAAGTTACCCCTGGTTGCAGTGGAATTGTGTGGCCCATGCGTCGTTCTGGTGGAAGCCCAGGCGGTGGGCGTTGGAAAACATACAAAAAAATTGCCAATAGAGATTTGATCTGTTGTGGTGTGTCTTCCTTCACGTCATTATCCACTTCCTCTAGCTGAGCCAAGGAGTATCGGCACCCTTGTCGAATATGTATTTTGACTTGCATCGCAGACAAGTTGGCATGGACTTTTAGTCGGGTCGGTGACAATACTTGGAATCAACGTAAAGTGACGGTGTCCCTTTCGAAGGATCAAACACTTTGATTCAAAGCACATAAGAGCCTCGTCGTCCAGGAGCCAAGGATCGTCTAGCACCACGTCAAATGGGTCAAGAAGGCTTTGTACCTTCAACGTGACAATCTGTGTATAACCTTGAATACAAATGATTGCTTTACAGGTATCAATCACGGGTAATGTACGGTTTTAACTGACGATAACTGCACCATTTGATGGCTTTTACTTCAAGCTCACCTGTCGGGTAAAGCTAAGACTATCAAATGAATCATCTCCTCCAGTATCGGCTAATACGTTCACAAGAGCACCAGCTAGGTGTCCTTTGAAGTGCATCATCATATTACGTCCACTCTTCCGACTGAACAGGCTCGACGATGGCAAAACGAGTTTTTGATAAACACAAATTTGTACAGAGGATGTTACATCTCCCATGATTCACCCACTTGAGTCTACATCTTGTGGATACGTGTAAATTTGGCTAGCAACTTCTAGTCTTTAAATTTGGCTTGGTCAAAATCGTTGACCAAAGGTACCGCGAACGTCATTGAACTCACCGCTTTGAGGGTGTTTACTTCAATTACTGTGTCACATAACTCTTGCACAGTGGTCGGTGTCACCACCACTAAGCATGTACGATCATGCATCTTGTCTGGAGATACAAGGTTTAGTGGACAATGTCGGTGAGCAAGTTTAGAATGAGGTTCAACAAGAAGGGAGAAAATAACGGAAAAATTTGAACTTGTCAAAAACTCAAATTGTTTAACATCCTCATCTAAAAACTTTCATTTGACACTTGAGATCTAGATTTTCCCCTGAGTGGTCCCCACTTACGTCGCTCAGGGGTGGGAAAAACCCGTACCACGGCCCTGTCCGTCACCACGGCCGGGCGCATTGCCGCGACCGCGGCCTTGTCCACGGCCCTGTCCGCGGCCTCTTGCTGCACCATCTCCACGAGGTGCCATAGTTGCGACCAACGCCACGGCCTCTTGTCCACCACTAGCAGCTTTAGGGCACTGGGCTATAAAGTGGTCAGGCAGCATGCGTTTGTAGCAGTGTCCATTGTGGAAGTCTGTGTTGCAACGCTCACGCACCGCCTGCAGCTCGTCGTTCTTATGGCTGCGCTTGTTGTTGAGGACCTTGTGTCCACCTGTCTTCTTAGCTAGAGGGTTTGCAAAATCCTTGTCCTTGGCCTTGTCCTGCTTTCGGTTGACCCACCAGCCCCTATTGCACCCATGCACACGATACAACCATGCTGTGCACGTGCGTTTGGCTATGTATCTGAGTAGTGCTTCGGGTTCACAAAATACACTTCACGCATGTAGTCGTGCAATACCCTCAAGCTTGGCCGATTGTCGTCGTGGTGGTCTTGTCCTTTAGCTTCTCGCTGGCAAGACTATCACGCAAGTATTTTAGCACCAAGCACTTTGAGTACTTGAAGATCTCGGTCCCATCACCCTCAGTGAAGCTTTCAGCTTCCTCCACGAGTGGGATGAACTCGCTCAAGTAGGCCTCAAGCGAGCTACCCAGCGGTCTAAAGTCCTTGATCTTGTAAAAGGCACGATGTGCCTCTTCATACTAGATACAATACTTACGCATAATAGCACAAATTCCTTGCACGGCATGGGATGCCACTCAAGGTGCGGCTGTTGCGTGCCTCATTCCTTGACGACATACTTGAACAGCTTGTCCTCAAGTCATATCGTGGCAAGGTCGTGCCATTGATTGAGTGGCGAATTATGAACACGCAGGATGTGCTCCATGCAATTCAGCCAATTGGTCAGCTCTCACCCTTCCGGAATATCTCCACACTGTGGAGGAAGGACGTGTTCATGACCGGCCCCAAAGCGTCGAGGTAGGCAAATCCTCATTGTCACTGGCTGTGGCATCAGCACCTGTGGCCCGCTGTAATTGCTGATGCATCCGCACCTGGGTCATGCTCTGCAACGCCTTGTTAAGATCTTTGTATCAACGGGTTGCCTAATGAGCGGCCAACCGTTGCTGATGATCACGGTCGAGGTCCGTGAGGCTCTGTCCGACATGGGCCAGCAGGTTGGCAAACAAGAACTTCAGCTCTGATGTTGTCAGAGCATCGGCGATAACCTCAAGGGCCTCGCGTTGTCCGCGCACCTTTACCCACTATAAGAGGGTACGGTTCACTTACACTCCTCTAAGGAGTCGCAAGTTCCGAACGAGGCTGTGTCAGCGAAAACACTCAGGTGGACATTGGTCTGTCCTATCGCAGCCGCATTGTAGGAAGGAGGATCTACGTCCAGTCCTCCACGTGGTACTGCACCTCCACCGTCAGTGGTAATCTTGAGTCTACCCGCCGCCTCGGCAACCAACTCGACAAGCCTCCAAGGGTGTCACAAATTACCTTCACGGCAACACCGTCCGTCATGTTCTCGCGAGGCTTCCCGTATGGCTGCTTTCAGCTCCTTTGTTGCTGTCGGCAGCCTTGCTACTGTTGGCAGCTTCAGGCAATCCAGCAAGCGTCTTGCCCTTCTCAAGCGATCGGCTCAAGTTCACCACACGATGATCAGAATGATTGAGATGCTCGTTGCCTTTGCTATCATCAGTGCCGTGCTCTTCATCACGGTCCACATCCGAGTGTTTCTCCTTGAGCGTGTCCTCTGTCGTGTGGGGGCCGTTCACGTGTACGTTGATGTGCTCGTCGAGCACTTTCTTGGCTTCCTTACGCTTCTCGGTGTCATCAAGTGTAGCGAGGGTTACCTTCGCCGACACGGTTGCCTTTGGTTTGGCAACCGTGCTCGCGGCAACGGCTCCCAACAATGGGAGTGCACCGAGGATGTGTGATGTGGCCTTCACCATCTTACCCTTGTTGGTCTTGGACGGTCCGGTACTTGCCATCGCATCGTCTGTGAACTAGCACATGAAGGTGTTGGCTCTAGTGGGTGTGGAGGAACCCTCAAGGATGCCTATCTCTCACTGGTTCACGCTACCAAGGTTTGGAGCAGACAAGGGACACCAATGGTGAAGAGTGTGGAGCACAAGGATCACGTATGTGAGTGGACAGAGCACGTAGCATTCAATAGATCTCAATTGAAACACGTTTTTGTTACTTGGCACAATGAGATTACATCAGATCCTTATAGCCTGTGATGTAAGCTTTCCAGCGCATCCAAGCACGCCCAAATCGGAGCAGTAGAGCCCCTGCTACGGCTGTCGAAGTAACCCTTGGTGGAGCCGTCCACCTTGCCTTGCACGCTAGGCAACGGGAGGCGCTTCGACGATGACCCGTCGAAGCACCTTTCATCGCCCAGAAGTCAAGGAGAAGTTCACCCTGGTCAAAGAGAGTCTTCTGGTTGCTTCCTTTAGGGCCCTAGTGCATTCGGGGGCCGTTGGAGACGAACTCAGATCACTGTTGGTGGATTATCCCGCCACCCATGGTGGGTACCAGATTCCACCCCCCCAACACCCGAAATTTGGGCTAGGCTAACTTTCTGAATACTCACTCAAATCGAGCAATTCAAAGCTCGATCCTGCATGGGAAAAATCCAAGGAATCCAAATCTAAATTCAGATATGGTTTTTGACGACTCCTCAGTGGTCAAACCAGGGATTACGATCAACGGCACTCATGGCAAGGGGCACACCATGTCAACAATCTCCCCCTTGCATCGCAGCCTTGATGCCTTGTCTTTGGAACCTGTAGTATTCTAAACTTCACAGAACAGACCAAGCTCCATGCAGCTCACGTCGTGCATGTCCTTGGACTGTGCCTTGGTCATGGCATCGGCGAGCATGCGCTTAGTGCCACAATGCACAATAGCCGCATCTCCCTTCGCCACCAAGTCCCGCGCGTAGTGATGACGAATTTCGATGTGCTTGGACCTCCTGTGCAGCACTGGGTTCTGGGTGAGGCTGATGGCACTCATGTTGTCAACGTTGAGTACCATGGGCTTTCTTTGCGGCACGCCAATCTCCTTTAGCAGCCGCCGCAACCACACCGCCTCCTTTGCGGCTTCCGCGAGCGCGATGTACTCCGCTTCGGTGCTGGACAGTGCAACACAGTCCTGCTTCCTGCTTGCCCATGAAACTGCTGTACCACCAAGCACAAACACGTACCCCGACGTTGATTTTATTTCATCCACTTCACCAGCCCAGTCTGTATCGGAGTAGCCGACCAACTCGAGGGAGTCGTCACGTGGTCTCCCTCCAAAGACAAGCCACGACTGTTTTGTCGCCTTGAGATAGCGGAGGATCCGCTTCACCGCTTGCCAATGCAGCGGCCTGGGATCAGCGACATAGCGACTCACTTGCCCCTGTGTGAAGGCCAGGTCGGGCCGCGTCGCCACCATGACATACATGATGCTCCCACTACGGACTGGTATGGCACACCTGCCATCTCCTCCTTCTCCTCGTCCGTGCTCGGGCCCATGCTCGAGCTCAGCTCACATGTGGTGGTCATGGGTGTGCCGATGGGGTTGCACTCCTCCATGTCGTAGCAGCGGAGCACCTCTTGCACGTACTTTGCCTGCCCCATCTCGAGCGTGCGTGCCTTGCGGTCCCTCTTGATGGCGACGCCGAGGTAGTACCCGAGCTCGCCCATGTCGGTCATTTTGAACCGACCGCCCAGCTACCGCTTCAGGTTCACCAATTCCTCCATGTCCGATGACACGAGGATGAGATCATCCATGTAAAGTACCATGATCTGGTGTAACCCCGGCTGCTTCCGCACGTACACGCTGTGATCCGCCTCGCAGCGCTTGAAGCCAAGCTCGGCCATGAATCCGTCCATTTTCAGGTACCACATGAGTGGCGATAGCTTCAGCCCATAAAGCGCCTTGCGAAGCCGGCACACCTTCCCCGGCGGCACGTCCACCCCCTCCGGCACCTCCATGTAGACCTCCTTGTCCAGGTCGCCGTTGAGGAACGCTGTTTTCACGTCCATTTGGTGGACTTCGTAGTCGCATGCCGCCGCCACCAAGAGGATGGAGCGAATGGAGACGAACTTCGCCACCGGCGCGAAGGTTTCATCGTAGTGTTCACCCTTTCGATGGGCGTACCCCTTCGCGACCAGCCACGCCTTGTACCGCTCCACCTTCCCCGCCTTGGTGAGCTTCTTCTTGAAGATCCACTTGGAGCCGATGACTTTCACGCCCTCCGGTCTGTCAATCAGCTGCCAAGTGCCGTTCTCTTCATGGGAGGAGAGCTCAAATTTTATAGCTCCCTCCCACTCAGCCCCATCCTTCCGTTGCAATGCCTCCTTGACGGTCTTGGGCTCCTCTTGCACAAAGAACGCTCGAGCGAGCCCAGTCCAGATGCCCTCCGTGGCATCCTACCTCTTTGCCGTCCTCCTTGCGCGTCCGCTTCTCCGAGGCTGCTGCTCTTGAGGCTGCTGCTGCTGCTGCCGCTACTGCTGGTGCTGCTGCCCCCTCGCAGTGTCACTCGCACTGCTGGCCTGCTCCCCCTCTCTTGGGGACCAAGGAGATGCGGGCTCACTCCCTGCCTCCTCGTTCAGCTCCACTGCTGCCGGCGCTTCAGACTCGTTGTCCGACTCGGCTGAATGCAAATCAGCCGCTCCCCCATCCCCCAGATGGTTCTCGCCAGTTGGAGCCGATGGGAGATCACCCTCTTTTGCGTCCTCCGGTATCTCCCCCTCAAGGAGTGGCAGCTACTCCCCATGCTTGGAGAGACCCGCGTCCTTGTCCGTCCAATGGCTGGTCTCGTTGAACGTGACGTCGTGACTCTTCACGATCTGCTGCCTCCACGGGTCGAAGAGCCGGTACGCCTTGCTCCCGCTCTCGTACCCGACGAAGATGCACTGGCGAGTCCGCGGGTCCAGCTTGCCCCATCCCTCTCGTGCCTGCACAACAACATGTGCAACACAGCCGGATGTGCGGAGGTGAGCCACGGTTGGCTTCCTCCCGCTCCACACCTCTTGTGGCGTCTTCCACACCTTGGACTCCGCGTCTTTTAGCGGCTTCGTAGGCGTCAGGTTCATGATGTATGCCGCTGTCCGCGCCGCCTCGCCCCAGTACCGCTACGCGAGGCCGGCATCACTCAACATGGACCGGACCATGTTGAGGATGGTGCAGTTCGCCCTCTCTGCAGGGCTGTTCTGCTGCGGAGAATGTGACATAGTTTTCTGCCACGCGATCCCCTTGCTCTTCATCCATGCCGAGCAGCCCTCGTACTCGCCGCCGTTGTCGCTCCGGAACGCCTTCACCTTCAACTCTGTTTGCCGCTCCACAGCCGCCACTAACTCCTGCATACATGACAAGACATCGCTCTTCCTCTTGATGATGTAGAGGTAGAGCTTGCAGCTGTGGTCGTCAATGAAGGTAGCGAAGTAGCGTGCCCCACCAATGGAGGGCTCAAACGGTCCATACCCATCAGTGTGCACTACCTCCAACTTTGCCGATGCACGCGTCCCCTTTCCTACAAACGGCTGCCGTGTCGCCTTGCCGACCACGCACGGCTCGCACACGGCCTCCTTGGCTGCATCAAGGCTCTTGACCTCAAGACCCCGCACCACTTCCTTCTTCGCCATGTCCCTCACTGTTGAGTGAGCGATGTGGCACAACCGGCGATGCCACAGGTCCAGGTCCTTTTCATCCTTCGTCACGAGGTTGGCAGCGTCGGTCCTCACCGCATCGGCAAGAACATTGGTACGGAGAAGGTACAGGTCCTCCTCCCTCTTGCCACGTGCAATCACCTCGCCGTCCCCCTCCTTCCGGATGATAGCCTCCTTCTTGTTGAAGAGTACCTCGAGCCCCTTGTCAGTAAGGCGGCTCACTGACAGCAGGTTTGCCCCAAAGTTGGGCATGTGGAGTACATCATAGATGGTATACGGAATGGTTTTCTCGTTCACCACTAACTCGATGCGAACATTGCCTTCGCCCCCAACCAACTCCGTTTTGCCGTTGGCGACTGTCATGTGCCGCTCAGTGGTGCCATAGGTGACGAATGCCACCCGGTTGCATTGCATGTGGCGGCCTGATCCGGAGTCAATCACCGTGATGTCTGGATCCGTCAAGTCGGTAGACTCCCTGGCCATCATGGCTTGGGTGTCCTTCTTCCCGCCCTTCCCAAGCTGGTCCGACTTCTTGTTGGGGCAGTCGCGTGCGTAGTGGCCCTGTTTGCCACAGTTGTAGCACTCCCCCTTCTTGTCACCTTTTTTGGTGCCCTGAGTTGCACCCTTCCCCTTCTTGCCTCCCCCTCCACCTTGAGGACAGACGGCATAGGCGGAACTCGATGTCGCCCCACTCTCTCTCCCACCACGCCGCATCCATTCGTTGCGGACGTACTCAGCCACCTTTGGGTACTTCAGCTCATCGGCAGACCAGCCGCCAACGACTGTGATCATGGGACTCCAACTGTCCGGCATGGCTTGCAACTGAGAGTCGATCTTCCACCCGGTGGCTACGCACTCGACAGTAAGGGACTCGATCTGCTGCAGGATCTCCATGATGTCGTCGCCTTCGTTGGCACGGAGGGTGACGAGCCTCTTGAAGACGAAGAGCTGGTTAGCAAGGTTGGTAGACTGGTAGATGGTGCAGACTTTCTTCCACGCCTCCGCGGCCTCCGTGCATCCTTGAATGAGGGAGCGCTGCGTCGGAGCAAGCGCATACACTAACAAGGCAAGCGCCTTCTTGTTGCGCTTCTTGTACGTGTCCACTTCCTCCAGCATCACGGTATCCGGAGGGGCAGTTTCTTCACCCTTGACTAGCTCAAGCAGGCCCTTGTCATTGAGGAAGACCTCAAACTCCCACATCCACAGGTGGAAGCTAAGCCCGTCGAAATTGGAGACGCCGATGCTTTCTTGCTCGGTCGGTGCCATGGCGCGCGGCGGTAGCGTGAACGTTGTAGAGCTAGGGTCCTTCTAGGCACGTGGGCCCATAACCCTTTGTTGTCTCTAATGGGTGTGGAGGTACCCTCAAGGATGCCTAGCTCTCACTGGTTCACGCTACCGTTTGGGGCAGCCAAGGGACACCAATGGTGAAGTGTTCGAGCACAAGGATCACGGATGTGAGTGGGCAGAACACGTCACATTCAGTAGATCTGCATCGAAATACGCTTTTTTTTCCTTAGAACAGTAAGATTACATCAGATGCTTATAGCTTGTGATCTAAGCTTTCCAACGCATCCAAGCACGGCCAAATCGGAGCAGTAGAGCCCCTGCTACGGCCATCGAAGTAACCCTTGGTGGAGCCGCCCACCTTGCCTTGCACGCTAGGCAACGGGAGGCGCTTGGACGATGACCCGTCGAAGCGCCTTTCCTCGCCCAGAAGTCAAGGAGAAGTTCACCCTGGTCAAGGAGAGTCTTCTGGTTGCTTCCTTTAGGGCCCTGGTGCATTCGGGGGTCGTTGGAGACGACTCAGATCACTGGTGGTGGATTATCGCGCCACCCATGGCGGGTACCAGATTCCCCCCCCCCCCCCCCCCCAACACCCGAAATTCGGGCAAGGCTAACTTTCTCAATACTCAATCAAATCGAGCGATTCAAAGCTCGATCCTGCATGGAAAAAATCCAAGAAATCCTAATCTAAAGTCAGATCTGGTGTTTGACCACTCCTCAGTGGTCAAACCAGGGAGTATGATCAACAACACTCATGGCAAGGGGCACACCATGTCAACAGAAGGCCGTTGTGAGGATCATCCCACAACTTTGGGGGCAGTATCGCCTCCCAAAATCTCCTTGCTCTCACCATCAGTGAGACAATATTATATTTTATTTCTATTTTCCTAGGCCACCACGGTCGGCACAACCACGTGGTAGAAAAATCCTATCTTTCTAGGCTGCCACGGTCGTCACAGGCACGTGGATTTTAAGACTAGTCTTTCTGAGCCGTGACTCACAGCACTTGGTAGCGACTAGAATCAAGAAAAAACATAAATTTACTCTTCAAGGAACTGGCAAGAAATGTGAGTGCTGCTCACAAAACAAGGGAGAAAGGTGGGTGAGGAATTGTAACAATTCCTAGCAACTCCTTCACTCCTGATCAACTTGTTGTCTTCCTCTTGTCTACTTGTCTTCCTTGGCCTCCTCTTCACGTTCTTTGATGCCTCTCGTGTTTCTTGGAAGAATCTCCCTTGAGCCGACTGTGTTGGGGAAGCCGCCAAGGTGCACAGGCCTTGAAAACTTCAAGGTGTCATCCTTTTTATTTTTAGGGTGCTCTCAGGACGTGACAGTCCCTAAACTTGGAAAAGGGTGTTGTCCTAATTTTTGGATGAAGGAGGAAGCAAGGATTCTTGGAAGGAGGGAAAAGTGGGTGATTCTTGAGTGTAAACTCTCCACCACATCCCACAAAAAATGCAACTAGCTCCCTGGAGGTAAGAGGAAGCCCAAAGGAATGAGGAGGGTGAAGAAGAAATCCTCAAGAGCGTTCTAACACACTTTATGTTGCTTGAAATGGATTTGTGTAGATTTATTACCCCCTTTTGGCATTTTTGATGCTGCTGTAGCTACTCACGGTGTTTGATGTCTGACATAGCTGGTGGAACCGTCACAGAGTTAGTCGTGAGGGTCATTTGGCTCCGAGAACCACTGCAATGGGTCGTGTCTCTAGCTCCTGCACTTAGGTCGTCGTCGGAGTTTACAGAATGGCGTCCAGACCTCGCTTGAGGGGTTTTCCCCTCCGTGTCAATCTTGGGGACAATCATCATCAACGACCCGTGCGAGGAGGCTTGTATATTTCAAGTCTCCGGAGGCCCATTTCTGTTTATACCTCACCCCCTCGTACTGGGTCCAAAACGAGGGGGATATTACCTCAAACTCATGAGTTTGCACGAGTTTTCCAGTTTCAAAACTCGTGGTTCTTCCTAAACAAACTCGAGTTTCATTTTTGACGCGTCGGCAGGAAATCGTTACGTACGAGGTACGATCGGTAATTTTGCACGAACACTTCACCTTTTCCTTGCTTCTCTCTCGCTCGGGCCTATCCCTCGTCTTTGCTCGTTCTTGCTGGCAAGGAGGGCGAGCGAGGGTGAGAGTACGAGGCCACAAGGCTCGCCCTCGAGGGCCTCGTGGCCTCTCAGCTGCCGATCGGACGACCAGCTTGGCCGGCCGGTCATCTGACCAGCCACCGGCCACCTAGCCGGCCGGCCGCCAGTCGGCCGGCGGCCAGCGCGTGGCTGGCCACCGGCTAGCCCTCGCATTAGCAAGGGGTGGTTGCAAACTAACCCGCTCACTACTATGAGGTGGGGGGGCCAAATCGGCCCTCTCGCTACATCTACCTTCACAACTTACTGACATTTCTTCGGAGGATACAGTTACTCTGATTGGGTCACAAAGCATTTCTTTGAACTCTTTTACATTTAATGAAGATATGGTGAGATTTTGTGATTTTTCCAGGAGTTTTATGGTCTAAAAAGAGATGTTAATGTGGGTTTAGGATTTAGGATTACTACGTAATCACACTCTTTGCTTGCAACACCCGGCTTTTGTTCAATGAAATCTAAGTGTCACATCAATAATATTATCCTTAGGATGTAGGGTAGTGGGGAGGATCATTAATACAACCACACTGTTTTTGAACGAGTGCTTCTTAAAAAAATGAGGTTATTAGTGGAATTCAGCAAGCACTTAAGAACGGATTCGACAAACTAGGATTACAAATCTAATGGAAACCCCACTTTCTGTATCTAAATCATGGAATTCTAAAAGTAGCAAAAACTCATTCGTTCAATACCACTGGCCATAGGGTATGGTGTGTTTCCATGTAAGGAAGGGTGAGTGGGAACTTGCATCCCTCTCACCCAAACGCTCGCATCATCAGTCGGCCCACCTTGATGTTTTGCTCGAAGAGAGAGTGGAACACACTATTAAGGTGGTTTATAAGGTTTCAAACGTACTTTGATCTGCCAATCCACGATGGAACACGCATTATTCGATGTGAAAGAAGACAGAGTTGATTGGCATGAACAATCACTACCTATTTACACATTGGCAGGTTATGTTGGGGCTTGAAGCCTCTCACCGACCTTATCCGATGTTGTAATATGAGTTGTCCTTGTCTATTGGTACAACTTATTGTGACCACTCGGCCGTGTCCATGCTCGTGCAGATCCTTCATGCAGACCCAGCTGGTGCCAGAGCACTGACGGGTGGTGGCTCCGCCCACCAGTAACTTCCAGACAGCTGCCACAGCATCCTGGGTGCTTTCTAGGGTGTTTTACAGTTTTTCTCTGGAGTTTTCTCGGTGGACTGGCTCTTAAGCCGATTTGCATGTTTTACATAGGGTACATGTAGGGATTATCCATGAAATTTGATTCTGTGTATGCCCTATCCGGCGATCGGAAAAATACGACCCCCCTACCCACTGACATGAGAATATTAACATTTTACCCACGAACATCAAGAAAACGCAGCATGTTGACGGTGCATGCGATGCAACATCGACATGCTGACGTCATCACTCACTTCAAACATTCACAAACCCCTCGAATGAGGGGTTTGTGAATGTTTGTGGAGGGGGGGTTGCCTATGGTTCGCATGGGGGGTCTGAGACTCCCCATGCGTTGAAAGGGAACCTGCTGGGCCCCGCTACCACGGGGCCCAGGAGGAGCCCGCGAAAAAATAAAACCCTAAACCCCGAACGTAATTTGGGGTAGGGTTTGACCACGGTTTGAATGTAAAACCTTTATGGTTTGCGAGTGAGAACAAGAAAAAAAATTGAGCGTCTCCGCTCGAACTCGAAAACGGGTATTTTTGTTTGATCGCGATCGAGCGATGAGCTCTTTGTTTTTTGTTTCGACATGCAAGCCACTTAGTTCAATTTAGGGTTTAATGTTTTGCACGGGCTCCGCCCGTGCAAAACATACAAAACCCTAAATCAAACTAGGGGGTTTGCGAGTCGAAAAAAAAAAAAACAAAGAGCTCATCGCTCGATCGCGATTCTCGCATGGGAGCGAGAATCGCGAGGGGGTCCGACATGCCCCACCTCGCTTTGCTCGATCAACGGCGCATGCCGCTGATCGAGCATGGTGAAGCGAGTGGGCAGGGCAGACTTATTTTTAAGTTGCCGGGTAGGGCGTTCCTTACCCCCTCGCTGATTGGGTATTAGGGTTATTATGCCCCTTTACATAACCTGTCCACCAATTGATGCCAGACCTGTGCGTGTTACCAGTCATAGCATCCAATGTATCTCTACATTCAGACGATGTTGTATTTGGATGCCTATGCGTAGAGTTACAAAAAAAAAATTGGTTTTGGTCGGTTTTAGGACAAACTGACACCGTCGCGAGCGTCACACACCGTATTCCGCGGCAGGTATTTATGTTGTGTGCTTGTCAGTTGTCATTTCTCTCTATATTACTAAGCTATTGAAGCTTATGAGACTTTGCGCATCTCCCTAGCCTGACCCTTGCTATTTCTTGCATAATTCTTGTTAGCTAGTGTGTTAGCTGACTCTACAATGTAACCACGTCAATGGCAGCAAGGCTACAAAGCTTCCTAGAAATCTCTCATGGTATCAGAGTAGCGAGAACTTTCTCGTTGATTCATGCCGCAGAGACCCAGTACTGGAAGCAGTAGGTGCGAGTCACCGCAACAGCCGTATCCTGGGACCTGTCGAAGAAGACGTGGACTGCAAGGACTTTGTCCAACGTCAACAGTAGCGGCATCACTGCACAACCTCCAGAGTGGACGACAACACCATCCATGGCGACGTAAATTACCGTCACCGCCACAGCAACAATAACAGTGACAGCGATGAGCTGTAGCAGCCACACCAAGCGGCAAAAATAGCGCCAGGTAGCAGTACCAGCTTGTGGCACACAAAAATAAGGGAGAAGCACCACACATCAGCAGCTTGCAATAGCAGCTGTGAGCAGCCGCAACGTGCAGAAGCCATGACAGCAAGCATCGGTAGGAGCAGTGAATCGTAGCAACAGTAGCAACAGCCGCGAACAGTAGCACCAGTGCAGCAGCAGCAACAGTAGCATTGCAGTTGTTGCAGCCCCAGCAACAACGTTATCAGCAGGAGCATTACAGTAGCAAAAACTGCAGTAGTGCAACAGTGACACCACCGGCTGAAGTAGTAGCAATGCCGCGACAGCAGCAGTCGTGGTTATTGTGCTGCACAACACAGAATTTGTGTAGCAATGTTGCACGAAACACCTCTATAGCCGGGTGCAGGGGTTGACGAGGTCACGCGGAGTCTGTGTGACTCCAAATTAATAACAAAGGGGAAAAATCATTGGCATAAAGAAGGGCTCCTGCCGTCATAGTCAACAGTGCTGACGTCATTAACTCCGGGGTCAAAACATCATTTTTGTCAGCATCTCAAATCCTCGAGAAACACTGTCAGTTTCTCGTATAAATCCTTTTGATGTTCGGATCCATATTGAGTAGCACCGATGGCACCGGTCCGTGACAAGGGTAAGGGTCTAGCGAACACCTCCTTTCCTTCTCTTTGGACATCATGAGTCCACAATCGTAGTCACTCGCGATCGTCGAGCTTCGTCGGATGCAGGATGAGATGCGGCACCACCAACATCGTTTGACTGGAGTGTTGTAAGAGATCGTGGAGTTACTTAGGGGTTGTTTAGGGGCCTCACAGCAGACGCCAGGAGGAACTACTAGAACTGCACAATCGGTTGAGTAGTCCACACCCTACTTAGTGTCGCGGCCTTAGCACCCCTTATCACAGGTTGAAACCAGGGATGAGGAGGAGATACAGGATGACCCACGTGAGGACAAAATTCGCGTCCTTGAGGAGCGCATTTGTGAGTTGCATCTGGGATCACAACCTCTCACCCCCCCCCCCCCTCCCAACCTTCTTGCCGGAAGGATCAGCCATGTTGTTCAGCAGCGTTCAATTTTGATGGTGATTCTCTCACTAGTGGTCCTTTCACTGAGGACCATGCAAAATCATGGCATCCGGCATCAGGCACCGTCAAAGGTAGGATTTCATGCCCATACCAGTGCAAATTCATAATCTTGCATGGAGACCCAGAGAAAAAGTAGCATGCGACATTCATCTGCACTTGAAACAAAGGTGGATGTGGCTTAAGGCATAAGGCACACCTAACGCATTTTTCACATGGGAACCTGCCTGGTGTGACAAGTCGCCAAAACCGTCGGGTGTAGCAATTACAGCATACATTTCGTATCCTATCAAATGTCACATGTCCCACACCCCCATCGTCTTAATGTCTGTTGCTGGACAACGTCCTTGCCCAGGTGGGGATTGTGATACGGCTTCACAAAGGGAAGGCGGGGAAGGCAGGCGGGGCCTGGTACGTGCAAAGGTCACTGCATCACTGGCTGCACTAACGATGTACTCAGCCGAATGCAGGCTGGTGTCATGCCTTAACCATGTCATTGTGAAGTGCGACCATGTAAGCATGCCAGCTGTCACATTTTCACGCAAAAATGACAAGAAAAGGCTGTAGCTGCTGCATAGGTAGCAGATGCTATCTCAAGAGCACGTAAAGATGCGACCAACTCCTGTTGTGCTTCCCGCAAATGCTCTGCTGCTTGCTTCCGCTAGAGCCGCCAACCTTGCAGTTTGTTCTACGGCCCAGGAAATCCACAATGGAGGCAATCGGTGCTGTGCTCCTCATAGACATGGCAAAATCTTCCAGGGTAGACATCTACAACACCACATAATGCCTTCAAAGGACTAGCTCAGGTTGTTTTACTTCAACGTGTGTCATGGGCAACAACATAAGACAACAACCATCTCAATTGGATGGTGTGTCTATAACACACATTTGTCATGCTTTTCTCATCCATTTCACTTTTCCATGTGATTCCACTTCCTCTCACATGAAAACATAGATTTTTACCTTGTAGGTAGTTGTGGTTGCTAGGACGAGCAAGCAAGCAAGCAAGCAGGCGACGGGGGCGACACCATGGATCGGGGGCAAGCTCACGGAACGTAAGAGTGAATGAGCAAAA
Organism: Penium margaritaceum; assembly: GCA_023375785.1. Classification (NCBI taxonomy): domain Eukaryota; kingdom Viridiplantae; phylum Streptophyta; class Zygnematophyceae; order Desmidiales; family Peniaceae; genus Penium; species Penium margaritaceum. The sequence continues at coordinate 135,607 of SZWC01004993.1, forward strand.
GAAAACAAGTGAGTGTGTAAGGAGTGAGCGAAGTGCTAAGTGCCGGTTGACCGGGCCACCCACGCGAGCCTCTCGATGTGGGGCCCGGACACCACCCAGGGATCGAACCCGGCCCTTGAGCGAACGAGCTCCAGGCGGTTTCTCACACGCCGGTATAGACCGGACATGTGGTCCCGAGGGATCAGCAACCCGGCTCACTACGTTAGAAGTATGCAAGTGTGCAAGAGTCCAACTACATCACGAGCATGTACTCCTACAAATGTATCCCCCATTTTGGCATGTAGAGTATGAACTATCACTACACTAAGGCTCTCCATAAGATTCACGTTGGTGCCGTGACCACCACTTGACAACTTGATGGTGTCATCACCGTTGTGTGCCCAATGCTGCATCACAGTCTTGCACCAGAGAGCCTCAGTCCAGATTAATCACTTGTAGTGATGATGTGTATGTCTGCGTAGAGTCAAGAGGTCACTTGCGTGTGTTAAAACCATAGCCAACACTCCCTAATGACCCACAGACGAACAGTCTACACAAACATAAAATAAGGAGCACGTCACAAGACAACAAGACACAAAGGACTCACGTTAACCAGGGGCATCATGAGAGCGCAGCAGTCCAACAGCATGCACAACCGCCTTGAACATGCCACTGCTCAGAGCTTTGGTAAGAAATTCTGCACGCTGCTGACGAGTGTCGACCCATACAACCTGAACTTCTCCAGCAGCAATGCGCTCACATGCGAAGTGATGCTCAATGTTGATGTGCTTTGTACGAGAATGATGCATGCCATCGTGCTCGGCGATTACCTTTGCACTTTGGTTGTCACAACACAGAGTGATGCAACAAATGGGAACACGCAGTTGTTGCAGCGAGACAACCACACATTGTCACACGTACCTGTACCATGTGCCACATACTCTGCTTCACTAGAGCTTCGAGCAACACAGCCGTGTTTTCCCCTCTTCCAGGAGACGGTAGTACCACCAACAAGAAAGATGTAACCAGTGCGGCTACGAGCATCCGTGTCATGAGCCCAGTCACTGTCAGTGTATCCGTGTACCACCACAGAGGGCTGAGTGCGGTAGCACAGTCCCACGCGCGCAGTGGAAAGTGCGTAGCGGACAACATGCAGTACCACCTCGAGATGTTTCTGGTGAGACTGTTGGGAGAACTGGGTCAGGAAGTTGACCAAGAAGGCCATTTCCACCCGAGTGGTGGTAGCGAGGTACATGAGGGAGCCGACCACACTGAGGTAGTCGGTGACATCAGAAATCTCCCCTAGCTGCGCTGAATTGAGTGACTTCAATAGGCGCTGACCAGCTGGAGTCATCGATGTGGATGCAGTGCGGATGTCAGCAAGTAGGGACCCAAAGCATTCCCCAAGTGTGCGGATGTATGCGGCCTGGTGTACGTGCAGAGTGTGACTCTGGCAGTCACGCTCTACCTCCATCCCCAGGAACACCCGTGCAGGACCTAGGTCCTTCATCTTGTACGCAGACTGTAGCAAGTTCTTCACTAACTTGACAGCTGTGGGACTGGGTGAGGCAATGAGCAATCCATCGACGTAGACAAGGATAGCCACAAATGGCTCTGAAGGAGCACTTAAGAAGAGTGCCGGATCAACCGTGCTACGACGTTAACCTCCCCGCTCAAGAGTGGAGGAGATCTCCATGTTCCAACAATGCGACGACTGCTTGAGCCCATAGAGGGCCTTGCGCTGTCGCCAGACCTTGTTTGTGCCATCGGTGAAGCCCGGTGGCTGGACCATGTAGATCTCCTTGTCGAGCTTCCCATGCAGGAAGGCGTTGTTGACGTCCATCTGCTCCAGTTCCCATTTGTGCTGGGCCACAAGGCTCAACAGTGCTCGGGCAGTGGTATACCTCCCAACCGGTGCGAAGGTCTCATCAAAGTCAACCCCAGGGATCTGGGAAAAACCCCTAGCCGTATGTCGGGCTGTGTACCGGTCGACTCTCTCATCGGGCTTCAGGTTACGTCGAAGTACCCAACAGGCAGAGACTGCCTTGTGGTCTGCATGGAGTTCCACGAGCTTAAAGACACCATGCTCCTGGAGGGCTGTGAGCTTCTCCTCCATGGCCTTCTCCTAGAGGTCGACATCAGCTGCCTCACGAGCGTGCCGGACAATGGTAGGCTCGAGAGGGAGAGTAGGAAGGCCAGAGGCCGCGAAACATACGGTGAAACCGACGATGGAGGACTCAAGACCAATGTGGAACTCATGGGCTACGAGAGCGTAGCCGATTGCTGAGTTGGGATGCACGACGCTCACAGACAGGCCAACTGAATAAAGGCCAGTGGGACAAAGTGAGGGCCCAGTAGTGGAGGACAACGCGCTGGAGCGAGTGACCCGCTGCGAGGGCTGAGAGGCTTTGGACGGACCAACAGAAACCGACTCAGTAGGCGTCATAGAGGAGCAGGAGCGCCCATGAGAGGACTGAGAGGAATGAGACGACTGAAGAGCACACAGTCTCCCCCCAAGGGTGTAAGGCTCAGGACCAGCAGTCGGAACTAGAGGTGCTTCACCTCCAGTGGTGTTGACCACCGGAGGAGGCTGCCGTGCCGACTCAGAGGATGAGTTGGGAGTAGAATTCACGGGATGAGTGTGTGCTGAGTCTGAGGACTCAGGACTGCCAGAAGACGGCTCGGACAACACAGAATCCGCGGATGGTTGTGATGCATTTGACTCAGAAGAGTTATGAGAGGATAAGGACTCCAAGGAGGAAGAGTCCTCGTCCTCACTGTCCATGTGAGGGACATCAGGGGATGCTGTGTGAGCAGGAGAGGATGACGTAGGGAGATCGGGGGCTGGAACAGACACACCCCTCCCAAGCCAAAGGAGCGAGGAGAGAGAGGAGGGAGGAGGGACATGGGACATGTCACGAGGAAAGACATCCTCGAAGAAGAGGATGTCACGAGACTCAATGACGCGAGAGCGGTCTGAGTCCCAGATGTGCCATGCCTTGGACATGGCCGAGACACCAAGGAAGGTGGAAAGACGAGCGTGGGGGTTGAGTTTGTCGTCGTGAAAGTCTCCGGGCAGCCAGACGGCAGCGATGCAACCCCAGACGCAGGCAAGACGGAGGTCAGCACGACGGTCGTACCAGCGCTCGAAGGGAGTGACGTGACAAGAAAGGGGACCGTGGGGAACACGGTTCCACACCCAGGTCATGTAAGACATGGCTTTGAAGGAAAAGACGTAGGAGAGAGAGGACTCACTGAGAAGAGTATGGACACCGTCAGCAAGGGTACGGTTCCAGCGTTTAGAGACGCCATTCTGTTGGGGTGTGTAAGGAGCAGAAGGTTCCATACTTACCCCGCGAGAGGTCAAGAAGAGGGCAGGGGGGTCCATGAACTCTTCACCATGGTCACAGCAAAAGACTTTTAGACGGCGACCACAGGCCAGTTTGACCTCGGGCAGCCAAGACTCAAGAGTGGTACATGCATCACTCTTTTGCCGAAGAGCAAAGACCCAACGCATGCGAGAGAAGTCATCAGTAAGGCAGAGGACATAGCGGCCAACCCCCCCGAGGGCATCATGAGCAAGGGGTTCCATGACATTCGCATGCAAGAGGTCTAGGGGATGAGACGTGCGGGAGTCAGACGTGGAAAATGGGGACCGATGCATTTTTCCCTGAGCACAGTCAAAACAGTTGGCAGGACAAGGTGCGGAGAATGTGGCTGCATCGAGACCATGAGCAGGCTTGTCCCGAAGCAAATAGTCACCAGCAGCAGTGTGAATGTTGCAGAGACGGCGATGAAGCAGCTGTGCGTGTGCCGGGGAGAGAGAGAGGGTGCCACGTGAACAAGTGCGGTGGAAGTAGGATGTGGGGCAAAGGAGGGCACACGGTACAAGCGATCACAACGGGTGCCACGAAGGAGGACATGGCTTGTGGTGCGGTGCAACATAGAGGCAATGTCGCGACTAGAAGAGAAGTCCATATCCTGATCGTCGAGAGTCGTAACAGAAAGCAGACTGAGCAAGGACATGGACGTACAAAACATCTGGCGGAAATAGTTTTCCCCCAGGGTCAACAAAGCGGACAACCCCAACACCCTGAACGGGCAGGAGCTGGCCAGAGCCAGTGCGGACAAAGCAAACAGAGCCAACAGGATCCAAGGAAACAAACAAGGAACGACAAGATGTCATATGGTGGGTGGCTGCGGAATCAAGGATCCAGAAACCACCCGTCACACGTACAGATGCAGGGTCACGACTCACAGCGACAACGATGGAGCGAGAGGAAAGGCGCTGGCCACAGGCAGCAAGGCAGCGAGGGAGGCTGTAGGACTGCCACTACTCAGTCTATGGGACATCAACTGGGGAACAGCCCTGAACATGACCGGATGACGGACCACGAAGAGAAGAATCCACAGCACACGCAAGCATTCCCTCAACCGAACGCACACTCTCACCTCCTTGATCACGGATGTATATCTGGTGGACGGCATGAGAGAGGGCAGATTCCAGCTGGCGGTCATCCTTAGACGGGCCAGAGGAGGGGCGCTGGGAGGTGTAGGTAGATGATGCCCACGGCGGAGAAGAGTAGTACCCGGAGGGAGGCCTGAATTAGATAGGACCACCAAACCGAGGAGGCCAATCCCAGGGAGAGGACGGTGGCGGTGAAGTTAGGACGGTGCTGTAGGCAACGACTGTCGGAGAGGAGGATGAGGGACGGCCGGTGGGAGCAGTGGAGGTGGAGGAGTGACAGGGACCACCACCCGTCCCTGTAGAGCGTGCCCAATGCGCACGCATGGCTGATGCAAGGCAGGCATCATCAGGAGGCGCTGAGCACTTGGGTGCTGCATGACCGCTGGCACCGTAGTTCCAGTATGTGACAATGCTGAAGGATGGAGATGAAGACGTGGTGCCGTCAGAGCCGCAACCCTTGCCACCCTTCTGTTGGCCACCGCCACCACAGGCACCTCCCCGGCCTTTGCCTTTACCACCCCCCCCACCACCCACCTGTGAAGCAAGAGATGTGGCTGTCGTGGTGGAAGTGGTGGTGGAGGATGACGCAGAAGCAGGAGAGGAAGAAGAATGGAGTGTAGTGGCAGCTCTTGCAACTACGACGAGGTGAATGCGTTTGTACTGCAGCGAGCTCCACCACTTTGTCAGACGCTGGGAGGTGAACTCCCACAAGGCCCCAATGCCAGGCGGTGCATCACCGGGAACAAGTATGGCAGCCAGGCGTTCAAGCTCAGTGGCCTTCACCTCCCCGAAGATGTCACTGAGTTCCGGAATGAGGCCGTTGATGATGGAAAGAACAGCAGGGAGCTGTCCAGGGGCAGCCTTGCCAAGGTCGTGAAGCAATCGTAGGCTGCAAGCTCAGTAGGCGTTGGCAGTCTCATCAGCACGCATGGAGAGCGTGTTGAACTGGACAGTGAGCACGCTCTGAGCTGCATGTCCAGTCATTGTCGTGCGCCGTTTGATCAGCACGTAAGCACCAATAGGATCAGCAGTGGTGCGACGTGCCGTGCTGTGTCGGCATGATAGGACCCGATCTCGTCAGTGAGATCGTCGGGTCCAACGCGAATGAGGGCACGGACAACACAGGCAGACTCAAACTCAATAGTCACAAAAGGTGGGTTAGTAGAGGGATTAGGCTCATGGTAGTATTCCCAGAGTTTCTCTCCCTGCGCCAAGGCACTGAAGCGGACCTCCCAAGAGTAGAAGGTGAGGTTAGAGGTGAAGTGAAGATTAGAGTCAAAATCAGGTTTGCACTACACTGATGGGGCAAGTGCTTTTGCTGCGGCGGCGCCAGCGCCAACAGCGACTGCAAGAGGGTCAAAGGAGGATGAGTTAGCAGTGGGAGATGCGGAAGTGGGTGAAGTGGAGAATGCAGCAGCGATGCCGGCAGATGGTGTGCTGCACAATTTGGGCTGGAGACGGTTAATGACCAAGTCAGCAATGTGATCTGCGAAGGTCTCCTGGTCAGCTTGCTCAGCACGCTGCTTGTCCTCAGCAGCACGCTAAGCAGTGAGTGCAGCTTGCAGGGCAGTGCGCTCACACTGCAGCTCCGCTTGCAAGGCCACGTATTGGTCATTGTCAACTGGCATGTTGCCAGTGACGTGACTCTGCCAAGAAAATTTTGGCAGAGTTTCCCTTGCCCCAGTGGGCGTGGGAAATGTGTGATGAGGACGTCGGGAGCTTGTTGCCAGGCAACAACCTAGACACACAAACATGCCAATACAGAAGGAGCAGGAACGGAGGGAGAGACCAAGCTCACCAAGCAAAGCGGTGTAGAGAGAACAACGGCGGGAGAGCAGCTACAACTGAGGAAACGACAAATACAACAGTAGCAGATGCTGAGACGATGAGGCAGGCTACTCCAGTCAACGCTGCAGCTGAGAGGGTGGAGATGGATGCAGTAGTTGACATCAACAGATGGATGTGACGAGTCGCTGAAGATGAAGATGAAGGCAAGGCTGACACTTGTGCAGTGGAGGTATGAACGGAGTTGACAGCACTAGCGAGCGGCGTTGCAGCTCAGCTACTGCTGATGCGACTGCGTTTGCTGCGGTAGCAATCTGGGTGACAACCTTGACGGCAGCAGCCGCCAGAGGCCCCTTATCAACTGCAGCTGTAGTGTAGGTCTCAATGGCTCTGCCAGCGACAGTGCTGGCTGGTGCACGTGCAGCGCGTGCAGTGGCAGCAGAGGTGGAAGCAATAGCAGTACTAGATACAAGTGCAGCCCGTAGTGTAGTGAGAATGTCAGGAGATGGAGACGAAGCCGACTCTACAGCCGATGCAGTTGGGGATATGGCACGACATGAAGAAGGTGCTCCACGTACTGCTGCCGTAGAGGATGGTGCTGTGCCAAGAGGGACAGCACGACGGCGTTGCTGGCGAGTTCTATGGGCAACGGGTGGGCGTACCGGTGATTGAAGAGGTCGATGATCATGCAGTGGAGCCGTGGCTGGTTCATCCTGCGCCGTCGGTGAGTCGTCGACTGTGGACTGACAGTAAGCGGCGTAGACCCTGGCGTCCTCCCACTCGTAGTAATCGGCGGGGTCGTAGTCCTCACCGGGGTGATATCCCGGACTGCTGCGGCGAAATCTCAACCACACCTCCTGCTCCGCCTTCTCCTCGTAGTACGCAATCTTGTCGTCGATGCGGGCACGCTCACACGCGGCCGTGGGCAAAGTGGGGATTGGTTCGGTTTCAGGAGGAGACGCCAGTGCTCTGAGTACTGGGCTGCCTGGAAGGCAGCCCTAGGTGCTGAGAGGTGCACAACGGTTGGAAACTCACTGCTGCTGCTCGCGCCGTGGTGTGCCTCAGCTACTGCTGTTGATGCTGTTGCAAAAGATGCGTCCGCTACAGCACGGCCGAAGCTGAAGGTGCACAATTGTGGAGGAGCTGACACCGTAATCGTAGCTGGGCCGTGCGCGGGGTGAAGGCACCACGGGTGTGGTGGTTGCAGTTGCTAGGGGTGCGACGGGTACCACTCGGCGGCACCACAAGTGGGTCCGCACGCTCGGCAGATGTGCTAGGTGCAGACGTCGTGGTCACACCATGTCCAGTGCTTGCGGAGGCCGAAGCACGGTCGGCAGAGTAAGAGGAAGGTGGCGGAGAGGCGCCAATGCCGTAGTCGCAGTTGTGCACAAGGCAGGCCCCGTGCACGAGGAAAGCACACCACGTAGAGACGGGTGTGGTGTGTGCTGCTGCGAGGAGTGCGCACACACGACTGCTAAAAAATAGGAGCTGAGGTCGACGTGGCCGACGTGCGTGCGGAGGCCGAAACTCTACGGAGTGCGAGAGGACGGTGGCAGAGAAGTGCCAGTGCCGTAGTGGAGTCTGTGCCGTACAAGACAGTATCGCACCACGTAGATCACGGGTGTAGTGAGTGCGGCTGCAAGGGGTAGTGATTGTTGCTGCTGCCTCTACCGACTGCTGTCGTACGTGAGTTGCTTGCGTGGGATCACCCGCCACGTGGACGTGACCCGACGAGGCCTCAGGACTGTCGCGAGGAGGAGGGGGTCCTCCTGCTCTGATACCAGTAGGTAGCTGTGGTTGCTAGGATGAGCAAGCAAGCAAGCAAGCAGGCGACTGGGGCGACACCATGGATCAGGGGCAAGCTCACGTAACGTAAGAGTGAATGAGCAAAAGAAAACAAGTGAGTGTAAGGAGTGAGCGAAGTGCTAAGTGCCGGTTGACTGGGCCACCCACGCGAGCCTCTTGACATGGGGCCCGGACACCACCTAGAGATCCAACCCGGCCGTTGAGCGAACGAGCTCCAGGAGGTTTCTCACATGCAGGTATAGACCGGACGTGTGGTCCCGAGGGATCAGCAACCCGGCTCACTACGCTAGAAGCATGCAAGTGTGCAAGAGTCCAACTGCATCACGAGCATGCACTCCTACAAAAGTATCCCCCACTTTGGCATGTAGAGTATGAACCATCACTACTCTAAGGCTATCCATACGATTCACATTGGTGCTGTGACCACCACTTGACAACTTGATGGTGTCATCACCGCTGTGTGCCCAATGTTGCATCACAGTCTTGCACCAGAGAGCCTCAGTCCAGATTAATCATTTGCAGTGATGATGTGTATGTGTGTGTAGAGTCAAGAGGTCACTTGCGTGTGTTACAACCATAACCAACATACCTCTCCCAACATTGCGAAAAAAAAAATCACTCTTTTCTCGTACCAATCCCCAACTCGTCTGCAATGTCCCCCTTTTCATTCGAATCAGGTCCTAGCCTTTTACAAGTGCTGGGAAAATTGACTAGTTTTCTGAACCTTGTCCGACAGGTGGCTCATTCTTTTCTAAGTCTATAGAGATATTTGGGCTGCAAGAAACAATGGTATAGTTTCTTCAGGATCCTTCATGGAATCATTTCACAGCCTCCTCACACTGAGTCACATAGAGTTGGAAGCGAGATGGAATCTGTCGTCCTCCACATTCTACATGAATGACTTCAAATGTTACGCTTGAAAAATCGGTGTGAGGAGAGGGAGGGAGGGAGGGAGGGAGGGAGGGAGTAAGGGAGGGACAGCAGGACAAAGAGTGGAAGGGGGAAGAAAGGACAGGGAGGGATGGGGAAAGAGGGAATGAGGGAAGGATGGAGGCAAGAGCAGGTTAATGGATGAAAGGTGGGACAGGTGGATGGGAGGGATGGGAGGAATTGAAAGGCAGGATTTAAGGAGAAAAGAGAGGGAGGGAGAGGGGAAAACAAGGAGAGAAGGAAGAGGAGAGTGGGAAGAGAAGGGGGTAAGATTGTGAAGGGGGCGAGAGAAGAGGGAATGGAATGGAGGAGGGAGGACAGTGTGAGAGGGGGGGAGGGGGGGAGCAGATTCTCAGAAATGCTGAAAGCTTTCAGAACTGCCCATTCCCAGTTGCATTCCTCGCCTTCGTCTTTGTTGCAAACGTTAATGTACAATGGAGTACATGGTTGGGAAGATGACAGAGTCCTTCACGCTGCATGGAAATCTCTGGTGGAGACCGCGGAGAGAAACTCTGATGAAGCCTTCAACACCCAAACTCCCATCAATACGTCCATCCTACCCTTGTCTCCCCAAAAAATTCCACCGTCTCTTCTCCACCAAGCAGGGTTCCTGAAAAATCCGGCGTCACATCGGGTCACCTGTCCACACAGGCTCAAAAGACAGGTACCGAATTGACAGACAACAGCCGGCCTCCAACCGTTAAGCAAGGTGGAGCCGGGCGTGGGGGGGAGGGGGGACTTGGAATGCCACAACAATTGTCACAGTGGTCCGTCAACGGCACAGACATGCACTGTCACTCCTTCCCTGAGCCGGGCAAAACTGTTGTTGGCAAGGGCTGCCATTAGGCCAACAGGAAAGTTGGTAAAAACCCATCCGCAGCGCACACAGCTGAGCAAGGAACGTAAATCAGCACCCAAACAAGCAACAACAAAAAAAAAACAAGGAAACGTGACAGAGTGGTAGCAAGACAATTTGTGGGGGAGGGAGGAAGGATGGGGTTCAGGGAGGGATATGGGTCGATGGAGAAACGAGAAGAGGGAATGAGCCGAGGAGGCTTGTGACTAACCGCACATTGGTAGGTGTTCAGTGCGCGTTGGTGTTCGACTATCCACGCAGATGAAGCACGCGGATGTGTTGGTGTGAGTCCACCTCCCTCTGCTCCTTCTCAAGCTGAGAGACAATCTCTGCGCTGCTCAAATGGACCTCAAACAGCGCTCAAGGTAGACAGCCGTCGCCCATCTTGTCACGACGAAGTCCAGGGCAAGAGCCAAGCTTCGCATCGAGCTGGAACACCAACAGGTCTGGAAACATGGCCAGCCATCCCCAATGGAATCGGTTCAACCTTGACGCCTCCACCTTAAGCCTCTGCACATGTGGCCAGAAAACCATGGTGTTGGTGCTCTTGCTGGTGCTAGTGCTGGTGCTGGTGCTGGCATTGCTTGTAGTGTTTGTGTTGGTGTTGGCGCCGCCATCACCGCCACGAATGCTGAGGTGCTCTGTCGCTTCCAGCCCAGCAAGAAGTTCAGTGATGCTAGACGGCTTGTGCAGATCCCACCCGGTCACAGCGATGCGCCGCACGTGCGATAACGGACAAAGCGTTTTCTCAAGATACAGCCAGTCCCGGTGCCGCAAGCTGCGCAGGTCGACCGCATCCCACAGCTCGAGCTCAAACGGCCGGTTCACACCGCACTCTGCAGCCAGCACGAGCGATTCGAGGCATGACGCATCCGACAGCCGCCCAACCACAGACACGACTTCGATGTTGTGCGAGACGTGCAACGTTCGAAGCGATGGGAGGCTGAGAGGTACGACGACGGAGGAGGTCGTGGTGATGAACATGCTCTCGAGCGTCGGAAAATCCAATGTGGAACGGACTTCGAGGACCACAGAAAACACGTCCAAGCGGAGCCGTTTCAAAAACTGCATCCCTGAGAAGACCCCGAGGTTGTAGTGAAATTATTTCTGGCACACTTCCACCTCTTCAAGGCACAGTCTCTCGAAATCGCCCCCAATCTCCCCAAACGGCCCCCCCAGATTGAGAAGCAATTGCTCCCAAACCGCGTGTAGGCTGGCCGGGCACGGTCTCTGTGCTCTAGAACAGCGGGCAGGCGGCGGGTCAACAATGAGAGTACGTAGGCTCGGAAGCTCCGAGATCAAATGCAGAAGCCTCTCCAGCCCACCCTGGCGCAACCGCACCCACCGCACCACAAGTCTTGTCAGCCCTGCGAGGTGGGAGAGGATGCCGGCCTCCTGGTCGAGAGGCATGATTTCGTCATCGCAGGGATCATTTCGACCAGCCCCTCCAAAGAACCAGGGGAGCAGAAGACGCGCCGGTCCAGCGAGACTTCTCGTGTCCCGCAGGTGACGCAAAAACATGCGCATGTGGGCGCACGCAGCATAGATGTCTCTTGAAGTGCAGCCAACATTGTAAACGTCGTGAATGGGTGTCACCTGGAGGTCCAGGTGCAGGAGGCGGGGAACATGCGGCGAGGAGAGCAGCGCGATCGGGGAGGCGTAGTGTCCCTCATTGTGGAGGCACGCGGTGGTGAGCATGCCCGGGGCAAACGCGTCCAGCACAGGGTTGGCGTTGTACTGGGAGAGCTTCACTCGTGCAGCCGCAAAGAGGCTGAGGCCCACGCAGCGGCGCAGGCTACTGTTCGCGTGTCGCAGCGAGAGCACGTCGTGCGGCTTGAGGTGCCGGCACACTCGGAGGACAACCTCCTCTGGCAAGGCCGACAGCCGGTCTGGACTGCCCCGTCTCTCAATCGTTTGCCAATCCATCTAACCAGGCAATGAAACATCGTGCAAAAGAAATGACAGAGAGGGAGAGGTCACAAAAGTTGGTGGGCAGTGGCATGCAATGCATTTGAACAGGAAAAGAGAGCAGCGCTCAGATGGAACACAAAGGGAGACGAGTCCACAGAACCATCGGAAGGCAAGAACAATGGCAGAAGGCTAGCACCAGCTATAGGAAATAATGGCTGCATTGGTGTTTGACGGGGATGACCCAGGAAACACAGGAACGGCTTTGGGTGCGAGAAACATGAGGAGGAGGAGGAGGAGGAGGAGGAGGAGGAGGAGCAAGAGGAGGAAAAGGAGGAAAAGGAGGAGGAGGAGGAGGAGGAGGGGGGGGGGTGCAGAGGGGAGGGAGACAGAGACTGTAAGAACATGCAAAATTTTCAGGCATGGATGACGAGCAGCCAGGTAGGAGCAAGTGTGCAGCACGCTACAGTGACGAAGACTCTCAATGACAACAATGCTAGACATTCTACGGAGATCTATTACAGAGCATAATAAGGTGCAATAGTTTTTGAATAACAAAGGGACCAGGCACAGAACCCGAGAGCGAACAAGATCAAGGTTTAGGCTGAGAACCAAACGAGAGAATTAACACGAGCAAGTGCGAACTAAAGGGATGAGAAGAAAAATGAGATTGAAGGGCTAAGGCAAAGACAAGAACAAGAACTAGAACGAGAACGAGAACAAGAACAATAACAAGAGTAAGAACAAGAACATAAACATGAACAAGAACAAGATCAAGAACAAGAACAAGAACAGGAACAGGAACATGAACAGGAACAGGAACAGGAACAGGAACAGGAACAGGAACAGGAGAGAGAACAAAAACAAGAACAACAACGACAAGAAGATTAAGAACAAGATTAAAATCAGAATCAAGAACAAGAAAAAGAACAAGAACAAGAACAGGTACAGGAACAGGAACAGGAACAGGAACAGGAACAAGATCAAAATGAAGAACAAGAAAGAGAACAAGAACAAGAAGAAGAGCAAGTACAAGGACACAATAAAAAACAGAAAGAAGAACAAGAACAAGACTAAGAGCAAGATCAAGAATAAGGACCAGAACAAAAACAAGAACAAGAACAAGAACAAGAACAAGAACAAGAACAGGAACAAGAACAGGAACAGGAACAGGAACAGGAACAGGAACAGGAACAGGAACAGGAACAGGAGCGAGAACAAAAACAAGAACAACGACAAGAAGATTAAGAACAAGATTAAAATCAGAATCAAGAACAAGAAAAAGAACAAGAACAAGAACAGGTACAGGAACAGGAACAGGAACAGGAACAAGATCAAAATGAAGAACAAGAAGAAGAGCAAGTACAAGGACATGATAAATAACAGAAAGAAGAACAAGAACAAGAACAAGACTAAGAGCAAGATTAAGAATAAGGACCAGAACAAAAACAAGAACAAGAAAAATAACAAGAACAAGAACAAGAACAAGAACAAGAACAAGAACAAGAACAAGAACAAGAACAAGAACAAGAACAAGAACAAGAACAAGGACAAAGACAAGAACAACAACACGAACAAAACCAAGAGAAAGAGAAAGGAAAAGAAAAAGAACAAGAATGAGGGTGAGTCCGACAATACTAGCAGATCCTGACACTTAGCCCGGCAATCCCTGCATCCTGGAATGAAAGGCAAAAGGAGAAGCGAAAACAAGGCTATAAAACAAGGTTGAAGCCGTCTCTGCTGAAAGCATTTTCACGATCCGACGTAGCTGTACCCAATGAGGAGACCACACCACACGTGTCCTCGCTCATCGAAAACACCAGGCACTGGGTTGCTCGGTAATAGCAAGCACCCAGCTGGCTGGCAGTAGCGAGTCGATACTGCCAGCCCGGTATGGCTCCGCGTGGATCAGAAACAATTCCGAATATGGCTGAGAGCCTCATTCAGAATCACGAATTCAAATCTGGCTCGGACTACTCCTGGTATGGGTGCCGACAGGGAACAGCAGCCTGGAGCTTACCCCACTCAACGTCGAACGCACGCACACACAGGTTGCAGGCCAGGGTTCAACCGTCGGCTCCACCTCGATCCGTACGCTTCTGCGGCCTGCCTGGCCAGCGTGGGGCTTTCCCTTGTAACAGTACACGTGTTTCAGAAAATTATCACTTCACCCCATGGGGCACCACAGACACTCCCCGTTCAGATTGCTTGGAGGAGTTGCGACCTCGGACACGCCTTGGGACCAATGGAGGACCGAAGCAACACCTGTGCTTGCCCGCCGATGGCTACGACGAAGGGCCCAACCGAGAGAAACAAACTACATTCGTTGGGCGAGGTTTCGCTCCCCTTCCTTGGAGACGCCCCCCCACACAGCAGACACCACCGTTGGCGTCATGCGCACGCTTTGTTTGCTCAAGAATGAATCTTAAAGTTGGAGACATGAGCAAGTAACCTTGTTGTAAAGAAATTATATCCCACGTGATCATGGAAATTGCGAAGCAGCATCCTAAGAAAAATTGTTCGCTGAAAAGAGGATATCGACCGCGTACTCTACAAAAAAGAGATACGGACTTTGTTGAGTGAAAAATTAGTTTATTTTGCAAAAAAATGGAAAGACTCTTATTGTCGTCGATGATTAGCGGAGCCTGGTTTTGTTTTGTTCGAACAAAGTGAGCTTCCTCACTTTTTTGGTGACGAAGATAGTATATCCATATTTTCCCTATTCGTCGGTGACCGAAATTTGCCACATGGAAAAAATTAGATTGCCATGATAGATAGCTTGTCAAACCCAATTCACAAAATTTGGTTTAAAGTGCTTGTGACAAAAAGACTATAACAGAAAGTGCGAGGTCACAAAGAACTTTGGTGGGGAGTTTTAGTTGTCACCTCCTCAGCCACCAGCTCTCCGCGAGATTCGCGGAGAGCAGGTGCCGTGGGACCAGTAAAAATTTAACATTTAATCTTTCAAAGTTTTCAACATTTTATCTTTGAATCATTTGATCTTTCAAAACTTTCAACTCACATTTTTACAAAATAAAAAGGTATGTTAGTTTGGCGTTCGGCAGTTTTGCCGCCCAATCAATGCCGTGGGACTGGCACAAAGTGTGGAGGAGTTATTTGAGCGTGTGATTGGTCCACTCGGTCTGTCTGTCGGTCAGAGCGTGGAACGTCGCCGATAGGTGGATCCGACTGCCATAACGCGTCATCAGTTCGTGCGAAAAATGGCTCGTGGAGCAGCCATCTGTGTCGCTGATGATGGTATGTGGCACACCGCATAACCGCACGATCTTGTTTAGAAACTGCTCCGCTGTCCCCTCTGTAGTGACGGTGGTTGTCGTCAAAATGAACTGTGACATTTTTTAGAATCTGTCCACCACGACGAGGATGGCGTCATACCCCTTGGGAGAGGCGGGCAGTCCCGTCACGAAATCCATGCCGATGTTCGTCCACGGTTCCGTCGGAACAGGTAGGGATTGAAGACCGGGTAGCCGTGCGTGAAGGGATTTTTGTCGCTGACAAGTGTCGCACGATTTGCAGAAGGCCGCAACGTAGGTCTACATCTTGTCTCACCAATAGTACTTCGTCAGCTTCTAGAGTGGCTCGCCGAAGTGTCCACCTGGACCAGTGTCGTGGCACTTCTCCAATAGCATCCTCGTAGCATCCTCGTATGGAGGGACGAAGACCTTGCGAGTGAATCGTCATCGCTAGTATGGGTCGTTGAACCAAAACTTGACTTTGTCGTACCCGGCGAACTCCTCGTAACCTTTCACGAACAGCCTCGCAAGCTACGGGTCTCGTTCGACAATTAACGTGCTGATATCGGCCATCAGGTCTGGTCATCGACCCAGAGTTTTCAGGTTGATACTCGATGTAGTAGTTGAAGTTGGACTCAAGGAACTCCATCCATCGCGTTTGTCCACGACTCAGATTTGGCCGAGTCTTGAGATATCTTTGTGCGTGATGATCGGTGCGGATGATGCATCGTCGGCATTCCAAACAACACTGCCATGTCTTGAACACGTGCACAACTGTGAGCATCTCTTTCTCGTGCACCGCGTAGTAAAGTTCCGGTCCGCGTAGTTTTTGCGACATGTACGCGGCCGGTAGTTCTCCACTACCGTTATCTTAGAGGATAACAACCCCGACGGCTTGATCAGAAGCATCGTTGGCCCTGATGTAGTCCAACGTTGGATTTTCCATTCATAAGTCTGGCACCGAGGTCAGAGGGTTTCTCAAAGAGTTGAACACCTGATGTCGGCTGTCTCCCAGATTCCACTTGGTTGTTTTCTTGGTGCGATGAGAGGGAGGCACTGACACTCACGCGTAGTCTTTTGCGAATCCACGGTAGTAGTTGTAGAAGCCGAAAAACACTTGGGTGTCCTGAACATTTGTAGGCGTCGGCCAATCAGCGACCGCTTCAACCTTTTTCGGGTCCATCATGATCCGACCGCCGCTGATGATGTGGCCCAAACACTCGATCGAACGGCAACCGAAGTCGCATTTCAAGATTTTTCTGAAAAAAATCTCTCTATATAAAAATCTCAATAACTTTTCGGAGGTGTCCATTGTGCTCCTCTAGGTTGTGCTATACACCAGGATGTCGTCGAGGAATACGACGAAGAAGTCGTCCAGGAATACGACGACGAATTTGTCCAGGAATACAACGACAAAGTTGTCCAAGTACGAGCAAAAGATGTTGTTCATCGCCGCCATAGATATTGCGGTGTCATTTGTAAGTCTGAACGGCATAACCATGAACTCGAAGTGCCCGTATCTGGTGCAAAACGCTGTCTTCTCGACGTCCTTATTAATTACACGCATCTGATGATAGCCGTTGCGTAGGTCAATTTTGCTGAAAATTTGCACCCCGTGCGGTTGGTCAAAAAGTTCGTCGTGGGAGGGGGTGACGGTTCTTGGTGATGTCGTTCAGCACTCAGTAGTCCACGCACATCCACATCTCTTCGGTTTTATTTTTCACAAAAAGTACAGGTGTCACGTAGGGTGACATGGAGGGTCTGATTAACCCCTGACCGAGCATCTGGTCTAACTACTTCTTGAGTACATTCAGCTAGTGATCGCTCCTCCGAGAGATCCCCTTCACCATCGGTCTGCTCTCTGGCTCCAGGTATATGTGATGGTCGATGCTCTGTTGCGGTGGTAGCTCTCGGGGCCTTTTGACCAAAAGAACCCCTTCAAACTTCTCGATGAGCTCCGCAATTTCCTTGGGTACGGCTGCAAAATGTTTCAGGTGTCGAGGCCGTTGGTGTCGCCTCAGCAGTTGCGACTTCTTCTACTTCCCCTGCCTCCATGTGGACTAGCCACGCTTGGGATATCGGTTGGTGTTTAGTGGCTATCGCATTTTCCTCTGCCGCTTCCACCTGTGCTGCTTCCTGTAACCGCCGTTGTGTCGTGGGTCGCTCGACCAGAGGCAGATGTCGTTTTTCGCCATTGATGCTGACGTAGACCGACAAGTCAACCTGTCAATTGTGCCAGTACAAGAATTCTCACCCGAGGATGATTTTGTGGTCGCTCATTGGGCAAGTCCTCCAGACCATTACGTCGTGCATATTTACAATTTATAGTCGGAGTGGTTTGCGAAGTCGATGGATCTGCTGTCGTCTGTCGACGGTTTTTCCTTCAAACATTCTTGGTTTGATTTATAAAGCCAGCTTCCGAACCATGTCGTTGCTCACAAAATTGTGAGAAGCTCCTCTATCCAGTAGTGCCGGTACCGTTCTACAACTATTACAAACCCTCAATTGTACCAGTAGAGGAACCGCCAATTGGTCGTCCTCGCACCCCTGTCGAACTTTGCGATCTCCGGAATCCTCGTGTGTAGCGATGTGAGCTGCTCAGATGGGCGATCGGTCGGTGCAGATTATTTCCGACTGGACAGGAGCCTTGTCGTCTACTCCTTCCTTTTTACCGTTTGTCAACTCACTGTTGTTCTGCGACTTCCTCTCCTTTTTTGCTTGTTGTTGCTGCTTCCAACAGTCAAGCGAGATATGGCCCGGTTTCCGCAATTCTAGCGGAGCAGATGATCGTAATGATTGACGGTGTCAATCTCCATCGGGGACAAGGTTTTTGCTGACCGGGGCTTCTTTCCACCACGATAAGAATTGTGGTCGCCAGCTGTTGGATTCTTGCATCCAAGCGTTGTCGTCGGCGTTGATGCAGTCAGCTCCTGCGATCATTCGTGGAAGGTCATCCGGGATGTTAAAAATGATGATGGCTCACCGAATATCTCCCTTGAGGTTGTTGTTGTAGTACAAACATATTTTTATTGCGGGCGAGGTCACTGTCGGTGATGAAATTGCAGAAATGCAAAATGATCACCACGCTAGACTGCTGACGCAAACGTTGGAGTCTGTACGGAGCATCAACATTCTTGTTCAGCTTCCCAAAATGAGTGAGTGTAGCATGTGCAAAGTCGCTCCACGTTTCTAGTGGTGTGCGGGAGTCGTTCCACGTGGGATTTATCTACTGGAGAGGTAGTACGCCTGTGGTAGACGACGTGAGAGCGGTTGTATAAGCCGTTGATCCAACTGCGCCGGTAACCTGTCGTCGTTGGATAGCCATTAGATCGGACCACCAACTCAAAGTACTGCCCCGCAAAAGCCGTGAGGCCGTGAGGCCAATTTTCTTCATGTCATTGTTGAACCCAACAGTGGTAAAGTACACATCCAAACTCGTCAGCCATATCTTGACCATCAATCCCTTGGAGTTTGCAGGATCGGATGACTCGAGAAGTGTGGCTCGAATCTGGAGTTCACTCGAGAGTTACAAAATTCTCTCGGTGAGCACTGCTTTGCACGCACGAGAATATCGAAGTTCCTCTATCACCACGTTGAGCTGTTGGAGAATATGGGTGTTAAGGCTCTCGAAACCTGATAATTTCTGGTAAAGGTCTTCGTTGTTTTGCACCTGTTGTTGGCCATTGCCTCCCATCGTGCCAGGTGTTGTAACAACGGGCTGCAGCGGGGACAAAGGGTTTGCCGAGCCCGAGCGGTCCGTCACCGGGCTAGCTGTCGGATTCATCGGTGCTGCGCCATTTGTCGCAAAAGCTGCAGCTACTGCTTGAGAGTGTTGTTCTTTGCGTGCTGCAGATCTGCCATGGCCAAAGTACTCGCCGAGGACTGCTGGTCGTCGTCGGGTGCCCTTGCTCCGTTAACCGTTTTCGTCGCGAAGTCTATAATGTTCTGAATAGAGGGATACGATGGGAACTTGTACGAGGTTATCGCTAGGTAGTAAATATGTTTGTTGCCCCTCTAGTGTCGGTGTACTCTGTGACCAAGTGTTACGCTGAGCGGAACATAGGTGGTTCACATGGATGAGGTACAAGATAAGAGACGATTTGAGGATTCGGGATAAATGAAAAGTGTCAAGTACATCAAGCACATATGTACAATGCCAAGAATGAGAATGAGGCATATGTCGGGTCTTTGGCGTCCGGGCCGAGCGACGCATGCGTGGTCGCGCCGTAGGTGGCTGCTTTGAGAATCTTAGCCGTGAAGTCGGAGGGCTTCGAGAATATGAAGGCATTTTTTTCATAAAAGTCTAGCACCGTTGAGAAGTCGATCGAACAATATGAAGACATCAAAATAGTTCGTGGCACTTTTGTCGACCTGTCTGGAAGGTTTTTTAAGTTCTCAGAAACTTCACAAACTCTTACAATAGGTGAGAGTTAGTGAATCAGTAACTATAAAGGCATAATATGAGTTGTGCATTCAGACCTTTGTTCTGTAGAATTCCTAGGGAAAGCTGTGGGAACGAGGTGCTTTGCAGGGGGCTTGTGAGCATTGTTTTTGTGAGGTTGGAACGGGTAAGGGATGCATTGGTTCTTTGGAAAATGTGG
The DNA here is from genome assembly GCA_023375785.1 of Penium margaritaceum. Lineage (NCBI taxonomy): Eukaryota > Viridiplantae > Streptophyta > Zygnematophyceae > Desmidiales > Peniaceae > Penium > Penium margaritaceum. Next base: position 155,194 of record SZWC01004993.1, read on the forward strand.
GATGGGTGTTGCTTCTTTAGACATGATCATAAAAAGCCGTCCTAGGTTTCCACCATTTGGGATCCATTGTAGTTGTGAGCGGAACAAGCAGGTGGTTTCTTTTAGAAACAAAGTCATGGTTGTCAATGGAAATTCCGAAGGGGATGGTGATTCAGTTTGTGAGGGTTTATGCTTTATGGGAGTGTATGCCATTGGTGACAATTGAAGACGATGCAGTTGCTTGGTGCCTTGCATTGATATACAAAGTGAACCAATGATGATTCCTAGAGAGAGCTTCACCATCCATGACAGAAGTCACGAAGTTCGTTCCAATCCTTAGATGTCTCAATGTATACCCTTGTCACCCTTGTTGCCATTGATGCTTCATCCCTTGGAAGTTGTTCAGCACGGGTCTCCTCCAGTTGATGAAAATCCGAACTGGTGAAAGATGTTGTCATCTCCTGAAACTGGAGTGCTTTAGACCATTCCATGCCTTGTTTCTGTTGCTGCTTCTGCTGCTTCTTCTTCTTCTTCTGCTGCTGCT